>CATIWO010291712.1:0-16855 GCA_949673435.1 Macaranga tanarius
ATATTTATTATAAAAATATTAAATAAAATATATTAATTAGAAAAAATTATATATAAATATTAAAATTATAAATAAAAATATTTTTTTTAGTTATATAATTAAAAATAAGCTTAAAAAAATTATAAAATATTTAAAAAAAAAAAATTTTATTTAAAAAAAAATCGGTTAACCGATCGAACCGAACCGAACCGAGTCCGTTCAGTTCATTTCGGTTTTTCTCTGGTTCGGTTTCGGTTTCGGTCAGAAGTATCCCTAGGTCGGTTTTGGTCGGTTTTGGTGGTTCTTTGACCGAACCGACCGAAACCGACCGATGCACACCCTTACTACATGTGAGCTAAATGTTGCTTTAGTCAAGTTATTCCACCAGTTATTTTTTTATGACATAAATTGTGAATTAGTTCTCCCTTCTTTCCAGTTCGAGTGGCAAAATTTCATCCCGCGTCACTACTAGGCTTTGATCCTGGCTCTTTATTGCTTGATCGAGGCATTTTATATTTTTTCCTATAATGATTTGAATTTTATTATTAAAAACTATTAAAATATAATATAACTAAATATAACTATAATTGGACGCGTTATAGTTGATGTGTTACATTAATAATAACAATATTTAGGTATTTACTTCACTATAAGAAATTTTGTCATAGTAAAAATGTAGTGACAAATTATATTAAAATATATTTATTGTTACAAAAATTAATTTGTCACATCATGTAATATTAGTCAAATAATAAAAAGACCAATTAATACATGTGGGGACCATCATAGGCCAAACCAACCAAAAAAATATCATTCTATCATAAATGAGAATAACAACACTATTTTTGCAATTTAATTTAAAAGAAAAAAATTATATATTGCTGTGGACACATGATCTGGCCCGGCCCTCGAGGCAAAAGCCCAATGATAAAAAATGAGATGTAATCCCAATTCAGCAAAGGAATTAGATTTTGGCCCACTTGAGAGAAGCCCAGTACACTCATAGCACAATTGAACCAAGCCCAAATGGCCTGCATAGCCCAAAAGGCCCACAGGCCCAGAACACAGAAGTAGAGGCGATGACTCTTCGTAGAGGCGCCGAATCTGTAGCTTGAAAAAGAAAAAAAAAGTTTTAATTATCATTAATTGTAGAACGTGGGATTCCCCATGCTCTACAATGCCTTCCCACATTCAAAGTGGGAAGGTTAAAGGGAGTAATTCCCTTATAGGTAGAGGAATGAATCCTTCAGGAAAAATAGGAGGGACTGTTAGCAGAGAAAAAAATAAAAACCAAGAAAACAGAAGAAACAAAAAAAAGAAAAGACCAGAGAAAGAAATTCAATTGGAGTTGAGTAAAAGGCTAGAATCCTTATTCAAGCTGTTGTGGTGGTTCAGAATCAGACTCTGAGGGCCGAATTACTTTCAGTAAAATTCTTCATCCATTTTCCTTTCAATTTTTAATTTCATAATCTGTCAAAAGTTACAGAGGTGACGCCTCTTCGTAGAGGCGCCGCCTGCCTTTTTAATTTTTTTTGGACCGTTAAATAACAAATAGGCGTCGCCTCTGTGGCTAGGGGTGCTTCCTCTGTGGCCAGAGGTGCAGCCTCTGTGCCGCCTAGACAACTCCAGGTGGCAGTTCACAGTCCTTTACATTATTTTTTATTTTATTTAATGATTTTTTTCATATTTTATTTATTTAACTATTTCATGATAATTTATTTTGCAGATTAGATTGGTGGATTAATAGCTATTAAATGTAGATTTAGATTTCAATTTACTTTTGCTATTTATTTTTATTTTTGTTATAATCAGGTTGTAATTTATTTCTCCTCCCTCACTTCTTTGTGTGTATTTTTATTTAATTATGTTGTTATTTTTATTTGCTTGGATGATGTGTATGCATGAATGGTGAAATTATGGACCCAATTACATGAAAATGGATTAATTAAACAAACTTGGACTAAATTATAAAATTTGGAACTTATTTGGATTAAACAGCCATTTGCATGTAATTAAAGGAGTAATTAAATAATAAAAAATAATAAAACATAAACACGAACAGAGGCCGATCGCAAGGTCGGGTGGGCCATTCAAAAGCCCATACCCAGTTTCCGGACCTAATCTCTGAGGACGGCTGCTGGGATCCAGTTGCTGTAAAAAATGTCTCGGATTTTACCAGGGTGGCGACTCCAATCTCCAACCAAAGCCTGTTAAAATGTCCAAAGTTGTATTCCTAGTGGGCCTTGAGCCTGCACAGTGCTGTGGTCGCCAAATGCTTAGACGCGCGTTGAACCCCGCCGCCTACAATTGCCAAATTAATACTTTGAAGATATTTGTTTTAATAATTATCAAGATACAAATTCAATATTCAACCATATCTCATAAAATTTTAATCACTAAACAAAATTTTGATCACTAATATATTTTTTATTTTTAATGTACTACAATTTTTTGAATGACATTTTTTATGTTAATACATTGAATTTCAATAACACCTTAACCATATTATTTTAAAGTATATAATTAATATAGAACAGTGTTTTCTTCCAATTTAAAAGAAATAATATTTTTAATGATTGCAAAAATAATTGTTTAATATTAAAAATAGAATGCAATAAAAAATAATAATTTGCTTTTTTGACAAATATTTTCAACATGTTTCACAATAAATTTGGTGGTGATAACCTAGAAAAAGCTAAATGTATTTTTTCATAATAAAATATTAGGACAAATAAAAATTTGTCTTCATTTTTATAATTCAAAATTGATAAAATAAAATTGTCACTAAAGGAATATTTGTGACTATAAAGCATATTTTTTGAACTTTAATTTTTTATTAATTATGACAACAAATTATTTATTATGACAAATTAATTTTATTGTTACAACATATTTATCATAATAAATTAATAAATATGACAAATTATAATTGTCACAATAAATTTTATAATATTGTGACGAAAATTATATTTTGTCATAATATACTTATTATGACAAGGTTATTATGACCAACATAATGACAAAAGATTTTCATCACAATATCTATATTATGACCAATTTGACATTACTTATGACAAATTAATTTGTCAAAAAAAAATATTGTAGTAGTTTAATAATTGCTATTTTGAGGATGTAATTATTAATTAGCACTAGCTTCTAGCTAGACTAATTTAAAAAAATAAATAGGTTGCCGCAAATAAAAATTTTAACCATGTATAAATATTAAGAATTGTTATTTTTTTTATATGAATATAGATGACAATTAATAAAAGAACAAAATAATTAAATTAAATAAATATAAACAACAACTTACATATTAGAGATGAGACTTGAGACTTGAGACTTAGAGTGGAGTGATAATGACTTCAACTTCAATTAGTGTTTATGTATGAGTTTGAGAATTGAGATAGTTACGTTTACGTAAGGATTTTTTTTTTTTTTGATTGATGTCTTCACTGAAGACTCTTCAAATTAATATGACATATATAAAGTACATAGAGTGAGTGATATAATTTTTTTGTTGACTTTATTTATTTGTTTTTTTTATAGTTTAAATAAAAATAAAAAATAGTAAAACAAACTATCATTAGAATTTTGACATAATTATTTGTTTTTTTTGATAATTTAAATATTTATTTGTCTTTTTTTTATAATTTAAATAATAATTGAAATTTTGAGTAGCCGTGACACCACTATTTTCGCAAATTTAGAGATCTTCATTGAAGATTCTTTAATTCATATGACAGTAGCTTCCAAAGTAATGGTGGAGGCAGATGCTATTGTTCTTGTGTAAGGGTTGCAGGCCCAGTGTTGGAGACTATCTTAGTTTGATATGGTTTTGGAGGACATAAAAAATTTATTAATTCAATTAGAGGACAACATTATTATTTACATAAGATGCTCTATGAATGTTGTGAGACATATAAGTGAGTTATATAATTTTTTCGTTGACTATATTTATTTGTTGTTTTTTTTTTCCGATAATTTTAAAAAATAATAAAAAAATAGTCAAATATATTATCATTGAAATTTTGACATATATTTTCTTATTTAAATATTTATTTGTCTTTTTTTTTTTTTTATAATTTAGGTATGTATAAACTCAACTAAATCTATTTTTCAATCTAACAATGAAGTCAGAATCTATTTCTAGTGGTATAAATATTTCTTTTCAGCAATATTTTAATATGGTATGCATATAAATATTTAACAGTTTTCATTTTTTATGATGTTAATTTTACGATGTATTTAGATCGTGTTAAAATTTTGACCATATTTATTTATATTTTTTTGTATAATTTAAATAAAAATATGAAAAAATTAGTCAAATAAATAATAATTGCAATTGTAACGTTACTTCACAGTAGATATCGGTCGGTTACCTTTAGATCTCGGTTGTTGCGGCCATTATTCGTCAATTTTTATTTCACCGTTATTTATCAATAAAATCGGTTATGACGCATTGAAAAACCTATAAATAACGCCGTTACGTTATTTAAAACCATGCTAAACACTGAACTTACTCTTCCCTCTCAACCCATATAACTTAAGGGTAGTGCTCCAATCTTTGGTACAGATTTAGCGTATGACCAATGGTAAAATCCTTAGCTAGTTAATTAGAACATAGGAAGACTCATTGAGAGTTTTTATCTATTCATCTATGTTTTGAACTACAAAGAGAAAAATAAACAGCATTTGATAGATGTAAAGACAATAATTTGAATAAAATAACTAGAAATACAGAGCAGCAACACAGCTTAGGGATTGATTTATCATAGAATGAGGCTAATTTGACATTGTTCACGCTTAGGATGACTACAAAGCATGGGTTCAAAAATTAACATTATAAAAACACAAATAGGCATTTAGCAAGCCAAGATCTTCATAAATGATTTGGTTTGCTAGTCACTCTGCTTAAAGTAAACCTGTCAACAGTAAAGTTGTAGTATAGCACTAGCATAAACACCAAGTGGCTAAAACAATTCTGTGAAGGGGGCAGTCACAATTCCAAGGACTCCTACATTCTATTCCCCCTCATTTTGCCATACATTCCTAATTTTCATTCATTGACAATGACACAGTAAAAGACAATAAACAACTACTAAGAATTCTCACAGAATATGCAAACCAAGTAAACTTTCTAAATAAGAGCATATGAATTAATTATTTTCTGTTTTTACTTGTGTATTTCTTGATCCAATAACTTATGTATGCCTGTGTTTTTTCTTTTTTCAGACAAATAACTGCAATTCCTCCACCTTATATTTAAACAAACTCCCTCTCTAATTGCACTACTTCAACTTCACTTAAAAGAGTAAAAAGGAAAAATATTCGTTTATTATTGCAATACTAATGGCTCTGCCGATTCAGTATTATTCGTTAACAAATATTAGCAGTCTGATCGCTAATGTACAAATCAATATGTCTTTATGTTGAAGCTATTCGGTACATGAAAAACTATCAAATAGACGATCTACACGACAAATCTTGATCTATCTAGAATAATGAGAGAACAAAGGAATGCATCATTACATCTTATCTTATTTATAACACAAAGCTCTGAAATGTTATACTTACAAATTCCCATGGTGGACATTGATAATTTACACTGCAGTGTCCAACATACAGGTTATATTCTCATATTATATATACACTAAAACTATCAAATTTCTTTATTAAAATGATTTTTTTTTTAAAAAAAAAAGAAGGAAAAGAAATTGAAGGTAAAAAATATACAGACTCTGAAAACTGTCGTTCTCACACCCCGATATCATTTGTTTTGCATATATTGTCTTAGTAACCTTAATGCTTAGGAAAAGATAATATAAGATTACCATGATAGTAAAACCGAAAAGTCTGTCATATTTATCAACTACCACCACGTTTAGCAGCTTCCGAACTACTCATCGTCATAAAGGATTCTCCACAACCACATTGACCTTTAGAGTTGGGATTGATGAATATGAATTCAGATCTGCTTAAAATCCAATTGGTTAAAAAAAAAAAAAAAAACACCAGAAATGGCACAGGTTAGCACAAAGAAATAAATGAAATCATTGTTCAAGAAACAATGAGAGTCGAGAGACAAAGTCAGCTCAATGAAAAATAGTTCACTTCATCATTAAAAGTGTAAAAGAAACAGCAAGCTTCCATTACAAGAACAAAAATTTATAGCTCAAGACATTGAATCATGTGAAATGACAAGTGCATGAATGTCAAATGAACTCATAGATAGTTGCAAAATCATATTATATTAACAGCATCAATGGATGCAGTAATTACCGAATCTTATCATCTATAAAATCCATCTGGGTACCAATGACATGCATCAAAGCCTTAGGATCAATCAATATCTTAACTCCTTTATCTTCAACAATCTCATCAAACTTTCCTTTCTCAACTGCAAATTATAATACTAAAATCAATAAAATCAACAACTAATACAACTACAAAGCAATCAAACCATGAAATCACTAATAGCTCTAGTTAATTCACCTGCATAGTTGAGGGTGTATGACAGGCCGTTGCAGCCACGAGCCTTAACGCCAAGCCGAAGGAAAGGGCGTTGGCGCTGCTGAAGCAAGTGGCGAATTCTAGCAGCCGCCGCATCCGTTAGGCTTAGAGCTTGCCGTCGTGCCGCTGCTGCCGCCATAATTTTAGAGGCTGCCAGTTCTTCAATAGCAGCTTCTTCTTTCTTTATGCAAAATGAACCAAAGCAGTGAAATTCAGAGGAAAAAAAAAAACTATATTTGGGAGTATTTTTTTTTGAAAAGATTTACGGATAAAGTATTAAAAAGTACTAACCACTATTTTTACTTAAAAGGCCTGTGAATTTTTTTATGACATTTAGAGATGTATAGTTTTATTTTCTAACACTTTAATACCCTGTCAATTAATATTATCATTATTTTATAATAAAATATTAATAATATAACATTAACTTTTACTAATAAAAATATTTTACATGTAATTTACCATCAATTTGACCATTTAGATATTTTTGAAATATCAAAATTTTATTTTAAAAATTATTTCTTTTTATTCCTAATAAAATAAAAAATACAATTTATTTTTATTTTTTGTAAATTTATTTTAGTTAGTTGAATGATATACTACTTAATAAATAATTTTGTTATTAAATATTCATATTATTTTATCTTTACATGATATATTTTTAATAATATTAATTGGCAGGGTATTAAAATGCATGTAGAATCAAACCATAGACCCTTAAATATTATGAAAAATATCACAGTCCTTTAAGTGAAAAAGCACCTAACCACAAGGTAATTTTTTGTACTTATCCCTTTTATTTATGAGGAAATTTCAGAAAAATGTCTGTTTGACCAAGCCTCTTTCTTTTTTGGTCTGACCATTTTTATTTTTTCAGAACTGATTTTTGCCTTTTTATTTTTGGACTACCTTTCTTTTATCTTTCAAAAATAACTCGCAGGCTAATTTTCTCCATCAAATTTCTCCTGATTTAATTTGCAGCAGAGAGAGCTCCCTTCAAGCACATTTTGCGGAGACAGTACAGAAGAGATGGAATCACCGGCGAAAACTAACCGGAAAGTTAAGTTGCCGACGGAGAAGATGCCGTCTCAGGTGGAGATCGATAAGTTTTTTTGCGGTAGATGCTTATTTTGGTAAGTTGAAGAGTTATGTCATCATTATGCATGAATCTTTACTTGCTATGAATAAGCTTAGAGAGGAGGTAGACGCAGAAAAGAGTAGAGCAAAATGGAACAATGGAGATCGACAGAAAGATTTGAAAATATGCATTAGAGTGAAAAATAATGCTTGGGTTATTACTCGTACTACCTGAGGAAAGGACCTTTATATGGTTCTAGAAAAGGCCAATGAAACCCTTCTTTATGCCTCTGACGCAGTTGAGAAATTCAGCAACAGGTAGAATACTTCTTTCTCTTTATATTCATTTTTCTTTTGTCATTAAAATATAACAATGCACTTCAATTCTAGTAAATGTTAAAAATGATTCATGTGGTGTATTTGATGATGTATACAGGTATTGTGGTGGTGCCTTCTCGTTGGATTAGATGTTGCTCTTAGCTTTTTTTTTTTCCGGGTATTTGGTAAAGAAAAAAGAAGAAAGTTCCAATATTATTGAGTTTATAGATGGCTTTACAACGGAAAAAAGAGATAAATATAGAAAGAAATATTAAGGCAATCATACAGGATTTGAATCAATCAATTTCATCCCTAACTTGGTGCTGATATCTGGTTTAATCATTTTTGACAGCTCATTTGAATGATTCGTTTCCTTATTTCTAGACTCAAGGTTAGACTTAACATCCTTGAATGAGTAGTTTCCTTATCTACATACTCAAGGCTGGCAGCAGATGGATGATTGTGCTTAATACCCTCCCTCAAACTGTGCCGAGGCTAGAGGCAAAGTTTGCTGCGGAAGGAAAGGATGGATGCCTTACTCATCGGTTTAGTGAAAATGTCGGCAAGTTAGTGGATAGAGGAGATATGATGAGTAGTAAGGAGCCCCATTGAAACACGCTCACGAACAAAGTGATAGTCTAATTCAATATGTTTGCTACGAGCATGAAAAACTGGATTAATGGTCATATGTAATGCGCTCAAGTTATCACAAAAGAGTAATAGTGGTTGTGATTGCAGAACATGAAGATCTTGTAGAAGAAATATGAACCAAGTCAACTCAGTTGCTGTGTTGGCCATAGCTCTGTATTCAGCCTCTGTACTAGAATGCAAAATTGTCGGTTGTTTCTTAGCACACTAAGAAATAATGTTTCGTCCCAAAAAGGTGCAAACGCCAGTGGTAGAGCGTTGGGTAGTGGGACAGCCAGCCCAATTTGCATTAGAGAAGGCAAATAGATCAAGTGTAGTATCACTAGTTAAACGCAAGCCTAAATGTATAGATCCTTTAACATATTTTAAAATGCGTCGAACTAATTTCATGCTAGCTACAGTGGGTGATTGTATAAATTGAGAAACATAGTTAACACTGAAGGAGAGATCAGGTCTTGTGAGAGTTAAGTATTGTAGAGTACCAACAATGCTACGATAAAAAGTAAGATCATATAAAGGCGTAGCATTATGAAGACCCTTTGTTTTAGCCTCCATTGGCATATTCATGGGTTTGCAATCCAACATTTGAGCTTTGGCAAGAATGGTGTGGGCATAGTGAGTCTGAGAAAGATGTAGAGTGTTAGCACATCGTTGAACTTCAATGCCAAGAAAGTGATGGACAGGTCCAAGATCTTTCATAGAAAACTCAGAATGTAAAAGTGTAATAAAATCAGTAAGTAACTTTGAGTTAGATTTTGTCAATAATATATCATCGACATAAAGAAGCAAGACTAATGTGCTATGTGTGAGTGTAAGATAAATAAGGACGGATCAGCCAGACTACAAAGGAATCTATGGTTAAGTAAAAAAGAACTAAAATGATCAAACTATGCTCTAGGTGCCTATTTAAGGCCATAAAGAGCTTTGTGAAGTTTGCAGATATGAGATGAAAATTGAGGGTCATACCTGGAGGTTGGTCTATGTAAATATCTTCAAATATGTAACCATGGAGAAAAGTATTTTTAACATCAAGTTGCCTAACATCCCATTGTCAAACTAGAGCTAAGTTGAGAACTAAGCAAATAGTACCTGGTTTTATAACAAGAAAAAAGGTTTCGAGATAGTCAATATCGCCAACTTGATGATAGCTTTTTGTAACGAGTCTCGCTTTTAACCTATCAAGAGTGCCATCTGCTTTTAACTTAGTTTTAAATACCTATTTTGATATGACAATATTTATATGAGATTCCTAGGAACCAAGGTCCATGTTTGATTCTAATGCAAAGCATCAAGCTCATCAAGCATGGCTTTTCTCCACCCATCATGTTGAAGTGCTTTTGTGATAGACCGTGGCTCGTTTGGTATAGTATTACATTCAAGCATTAAAGTATAACAAGGATTTAGCTTATGAATGCCGTGTTTTGCTCTTGTAACCATAGAATGAGTTGGAGCTTGAACCTGTTCAGGAAGATAAGAGGTGCCAAAATTTTCATTTATTAAATCACTCACAGAATTATTGTTTAATATGGTATGAGGTGTTGCAGGAGTCATGTCATGATTTGGGGATGAGGAATCAAGCCTAATAGGGTGCGGGGTTTGATTAGTGTTTTGATTTGAGTGGGACTCTGAGTTGATGTGTTCTGGCACAACAGATGGATGACTGGAAGCATTGGATGGCAGCGGAATATGTGGTAAATCTATGGCAGGTGATGGTGAAGTTTGAGACGTTGTAGTAAGAAGTGGGGAATCAAGAAAATCTGTTATGCAGACATGGGAAGGTGACAATGAGTCTTTTATTTTGTGAGGGAACAGATTCTTGTCAAAAATGACATGTTGATATACAAACATCCGATTGGTTTTTGAATCGAAACACCGATACCCTTTATACTTATCATTGTACCCTACAAACACACAAGGAACTGTTTTAGGATCAAACTTATTCTTCTTAATATCCCATGTATATGGATAACATCGAGTCCTAAACACGTGTAAAATAGAGTAGTTGGGATGAGCACTATATAAACAGAAATAAGGAGAAGTAAAATTAATAGAAGGTGAAGGCAAACGATTGATTAAAAAGGCTGCTATAGTAAAGGCTTCAACCCATAGGAAGGTAGGTGCTCCACTGTGAAAAATCATAGTCATCCCAAGTTCTCTTATGGTACGATGACGGTGTTCCATGATGCCTGTCTGCTCAGGTGTGTGTGGACAAGAAAGTTGATGAACAATTCCCTATTGCTGAAAGTATGAAACAAGTCTTGTATTTACAAATTCACCTCCACCATCAGAGTGGAAAATCTTAATCTTTTTCTTAAATTGACGCTGCACATAACTTTCAAAGGCTAAGTAAACATCAGTAAAATCAGATTTAGCATGAAGAGGAATTAACCAAATATAGTGAGAATAGTCATCCACAAAACAAGCATAGTACCGAAATTTATCACGAGATAAAATGGGAGTTGGTCCCCAAATATCACAGTGAATTTTTTCAAAAATATCTTTACTAGATGATTGAGATGAACTGAATGGTAACTTACTAAGTTTGCCTAAGTGGCAACTTTCACAAACAGTTTCTATGTTCTTATTTAAACTAACATGGATGAAATTCTTAGTACGTAAAAATTGAACAGTAGATTTTTATGGATGTCTAAGACACTGGTGCCACAATTCTTTAGTCCCTGAGTTTTATCTGTTAGAGAAATGTGCTTCCTTTAGGTTAGATAAGATGTAAAGATCTCCCTTACGTTGACCCATTAGCAAGGTTCGACCTGTTGCTCGTTCCTTAATACAAAATAGCTTATCAGAAAATTCACAATTTAATGGGTATTGTATTGTTAACTGACTAATGGATAGTAAATTTCTTGTTAAATGAGGTACATGCAAGACATCCCGAAGAAATAATTTATTCTTACCATCAGAAACTAAAGTATCTCCAATTGCATCTATTTTCAATGAAGAGCCATCACCGATGAGGACTGAATCATGACCATAATATTTTTTAAGATTTTGTAACATACCTGAATGTGCAGTCATATGATTCGAAGCTCTAGTGTTGGTTGTCCATTTAACATCCGCAACTGAAGTGTCCATGGTGAGAGCAGCAAGAGCTTGGGGAAGATCTTCGTTGTTCACTAATTGTTCTGGTAGGCTCCAACATATGTTAGTAATATGCCCAGCCTTCCCAGAGAGCTGACAGTTCTCATTCTTGTACATCTCTCTTTCTGTGCTCGTCATCCGTCGTTTACCAAGAGGTGGTGGTCATGGAATGTGATTGTTATCTCTTTGTGATTGTGTGTTATTTCCTGTACAATTTGAATGTTGAAAGTTGTTGTTAGTGGCCTGAAAACCTCTACCTTTAGATATGAACTGATTGTTTTGATGATTGCGATTAGTGTATGTTTGTTGCTGGCTTTGATTACGTTGTCCATAAAAGGTATATGGTGGTGAATTTGATGCTTGCATCCATGTGTTTCTCTGTTCAAAACCCTGTAGGAGTGATACAGCTTCAGAGTAAGAGGGCATGGGAGGTTTGAGCATTGCTGTTATGAAAGACTCATATTTCGGACCAAGATTAGCAAGTAAGGAGTAAACTTTAGTCTTGTCGGGTACAGGACTTCCTATGGCTGCAAGGCTGTCACAAATGCTTTTAAACTTCCTTAGGTATTCTGCTAGGGACTGATTTGACTCTTTTCTGAATCTTGAGCATATGCCTCCTTCAAGGTGTTCCAGACTGATTGTGATGATTCTAGGCCAATAACAAGATTTAAAGCTTCTTCAGTGAGTGTTCCAATAATCCACCTATGTAGGAGACGATCTTCTTTTCGCCATTTGAGATATTCTTCTGAAGTCTTTTTCTCTTCATTGGTTGAAGTGGCATCTGTTGTAGTGTTGTTGTACATGGCTGGTTTATTCTTTTCACCTGTGAGGAGTCCAACCATATCTTGGCCTTCAGAAAGGGCGAGTACTTGTTCACGCCACAATGGATAGTTTTCTGGTGTAAGCTTGAGTGTAACAAAGTTAGCAACATTTAAGGAAATTGTGGTAGCCATTGTTTTGCAGTATAGAACTCTCTTGTATCACA
Source organism: Macaranga tanarius (assembly GCA_949673435.1). Classification (NCBI taxonomy): domain Eukaryota; kingdom Viridiplantae; phylum Streptophyta; class Magnoliopsida; order Malpighiales; family Euphorbiaceae; genus Macaranga; species Macaranga tanarius. The sequence goes on from CATIWO010291712.1 coordinate 12,617, forward strand.
AGAGGCTCTGATACCATAAAGAAAAAAGAAGCTAGATAGAGTTTAGTAGAAAGAATTTCTCTTATTAACGTAAGAAGAGAGTTCCAGTATTATTGAGTTTATAGATGGCTTTATAACGGAAAAAAGAGATAAACATAGAAAGAAATATTAACGCAATTATACAGGATTTGAATCAATCAATTTCATCCCTAACTTGGTGCTGATATCTGGTTTAATCATTTTTGACAGCTCATTTGAATGATTCGTTTCCTTATTTCTGGACTCAAGGTTGGACTTAACATTTTGACAGCTCCTCAAATGAGTAGTTTCCTTATCTGCATACTCAAGGCTGGCAGCAGATGGATGACTGTGCTTAATATTTGGATTGCCAAAGCTTATTGGATTATCTAATTTTCATTCTATATGTTAGTTGCATCGGGTATGGAGGTGGAGCACGAGCATCATCACGTGAGGAGGAGTAAATCGGAGAGCAGAGTAGGTCCGGTGAAACCGACAGGTTACAGCATTTTCAAGGAAGTTAAGTGACTTGGATCTTCCCTTTCTTTCCATTCACCGGACTCCAACTAGCATAAGAAGAAACAAAGAGTTAAAAATCGAGCAACCCAAGCGAAAAAGGAAGGGAATACCATGTAGAGCACCCTTCTTCTGCTATGTCTTTTGGATGATTGTTGTAAACATAGTATGATTCTGATAGTTTTTATGACCAATCTGAACATCAAGGAGGCATTTGGTCATAACTCTTTTTAAACTTTGAATTGCTTTCCGGGTGCAAAATGACTGATTAAACCAACGCAACTCGTATTGCATTTGCAGAGCTGCACCAGAAATGAGATTAAGTCAATGTCGAGGTGCCAATTTCCCAGCCAAATGCAAGATATTATTGCCAAAAATATCTTCAGAAATTAGGAGTCTATGTTTATAGTCACTCATCTGATATAAAAAGTTAAAAACATTTTCTTGAGATTCACCACTGCAATTTGGAATATGTTATGATTCTCATGATCAGAGAACCAAATAGCATTATGAAATGACTCTATAATCTCTTCCACAATTCCAGAAATCCCGAATTCTACTGCAAGAAGAATAGCTTTCCTAAGCATTGTAGAAGCTTTTGCATACTCTAGACACGTAATATCATTACACAGGCACTTGACAAGTTGAAGTGTTTGATAGTGCATCAATTTTAAATCTTGCATCTCCTTAATGCATGGAACTGCAAACAAAAATCAAGCTCTTAGATTAGATGCCATTAAATTTACTGATCAGAAAGTAGAAATATGTTGCAGTTCTACCATACCTAACTTCACAAGGATTCCCCATGAGAAGGTTACACATGTTCGGATAACTGAAAGATTGAAGAACAAAATGATTAAAATTATGTGTAAATTGAAGATTTTAAAAAGAGTGTTTTTCTTTTTGGGTACAAGGACGAACCGGTTTTTGTTTACTGCAGAATAGCAAATCTAGCTGCAAGCTGATTACGTCCATTTCCTGGACTTTCTACATCCGCAGCATTTGATTGGACTCGAAAATTTGACTTGATTGGAACACCTTCAATACGCCACAAAGGAGGAGAAAGAGATCATTATATTGGATGAAATATTTTCTTGTGTTTAAAGCAACTGGCAAGGCTCATCTGAGAATCTTCGTTTCCAATTCTACAACTTTTATCGAGTCTCAGAGATACTCACAGCAATATATCAAGCGATGCCAAACTTGTTATTTAAATAGTTGAATTTATTTTGCTAGAATTGTAACCCCTTTGATATTTGTGTTTAGGCTGATGTATTGCCTACAGTGTTTTTCTGTTTTAAATGTCTGAAAAGATATATCACTGCTTGTTTATGCAACCATTTAGGTAAAAGACTGATAAAGCACTTGTGCTTTATGCTGGTAATTTTACTATTTTGCTACTTCCCTAATTTATTAACAACCTATTTACCTCCAATAATTCTAACTTAATTCGAATTTAGAAATTAAACTAGTATTCAATAATTATTTTTTCAATAAAAATATCAAAAAAATTATGAAATATATTAAATGAATTATTACTTTTATTATTGATACTAATAAAAGTAAAAATTATATTTATTGTCTTAATTTTATTATATTTGTTGCTTGTTGTTACTTATTACTTTGTTGTTGCTTGTTATTTTTTTGTTGCTTTATTGTTGCTTTTTTGTTGCTTGTTACTTTTTTGTTGCTTTTTTTGTTACTTTGTTGTTGCTTTTTTTTTTTTTTTACTTTGTTGTTGCTTGTTGCTTTTTTATTGCTTTATTGTTGCTTTTTTGTTGCTTGTTATTTTTTTGTTGTTTTATTGTTGCTTGTTGTTGTTTTTTTATAAAATATCAAGAGTACTTTAAAAATAGAAAAAATCTTGAGTGACAATACTAAGAAAAATATTGAGCAAAAAATAAAATAAAAAAATATTGAGAAAAAAATAAAATGTTAAGAGTACTTTAAAAATAGAAAAAATCTTGAGTATAAAAAATATTGATAAAAAACAGTACCTTAAAAATAGAAAAAAAAATTTAGTAAAAAAATGTTGAGAAAAAAATAAAGAAAGTATAAAAAAAAATTTGATTCAAAAAAATAGAAGGATCAAATTTGATTAAAAAAAAAAAAATAGAAGAATCAAATATGTTGTTGAAACAGCTTCTAAAAGAATCAAAGAGCTTCTAGAAGAGCTAAACAGTTTCTAGAAGAGCCATGATCTAGATTTGAAAATTTTTTTTTCTTTTTTTAAAACACTTTTGGTCAATGTGGCCTTTGATATTATTTTTGGTTTTCTAGCTATTTTTGAAAAAAATCCCTTTATTTATAGGCAAAACCCATTGTTAAACCCTGAACTTCACATTGGTTTGGCATTAGCCTCCTCAAGATCTAATTTTGATATCTAGCCCCTCAAACTCTGTGAAGTGTGAGCTTTAAACCCTTGTTTAACAGAACAATAAAATAATGTTAAATTCCTTAATGGATGTGAAAAAATATAATGAAATTTTGTAAATATAAACAAAAATTATTTCTTAAAAAATTTAGGAAAGTGCACTATATTTTTATCTTTTTTCTTTTCTATTGTCCTTTTCAACGTTATCGTTGATTTTATATTATGTCTATCACTTATATCACCCTTTTAACTTTTAGAATAAAAGAATTACTTTAAATTCTTAAAGAAACTTTTTCTATTGGATCAAGACTCTTTCTAACATTGAAAAATTAATTTTTAACCACAAATATTTAAAACTTATTTTGAAAGTTAAAATTTTTAATTAATTATTTGAGAAGAAAATATGCGAAATTAATACATTTTGTTGAATTTAGTTCAAATTTGGAGTTTTGTAGGCTATATAACTTCTATATTAAGAGTCCTTTTTCAGTATATCTATGTACATTTGTTTAAATAAAATTAAAAACTATTAGATTAAGTGTTTTTAAGTTACAATTAAACGATGATTAATCTAATGGTTTTTAATTTCACTTGTATAAATACATATATAGGGCATATTTGGTTGATCTTTTTATATTAACTGATAGCTTATAGTTGTTACGGTTAGTTGATAGCTGGTAGATGAAGCTATTTCTTTTTTTAAGGTCCAAAATTTCTTAAATACCAAATTTGTAGTTCTTTTAAAAATAATTTCAAATTTATGATTTTTTTTGAAAAAAAAAAAGTTGATTTCGCCAGTGTGACTGGCGAAATCACTAGAGGACAAAAGTCCCCCACAGAATCTCGTCAGTCAAACTGGCGAAATGCAAAAAAAAAAAAAAAAATAAAAATGAGGCTCAGTTCGCCAGTGCTACTGGCGAAATGAGCCAAAAAGTAAAAAAAAAAAAATTTGAGGCTCATTTCGCCAGTGCTACTGGCGAAATGAGCCAAAACTTTTAAAAAAAGTTACTATTTTACCATTCATCAAATTACTGTTCCGACATGCGTTTCCAACACAGTTGGCGTTAAAGAATTCCACGTAATTTTTTCTTCCTCGTGGTATTTTTTTTTTCGAAATACCATAATATTTTTGCACTACATGAATAGTAACATGTAAAATTCTACAAAAAGTTACTATTTTACTATTCATCAAATTACTATTCCGACATCCATTTCAAACATAGCTTGCGTCAAAAAATTCCACGTAATTTTCTCTTCCTCGTGGTAATTTTTTTTTTGAAATACCATAATTTTTTTACGCTACGATGAATAGTAACATGCAAAATTCTAAAAAAGTTACTATTTTACTATTC
>CATIWO010291752.1:0-25520 GCA_949673435.1 Macaranga tanarius
AAAAAGATAAAAAAAAGAAAAAAAGAGATGGAAAAAAAAAAGAGAAAAAAAAAAAGAAAAAAAAAAGAGCATATAAAAAATAAGAGAAAAAAAAAAAGAGGAACAGTAAAAAAATAAAAAATAAATAAAAAATAAATAAAATAAAGTTAAAATAAAGAATGAGACATATAAGAAAAAAAAATTATAAGGTATATATGAAAATAAAATTGGGTATGAAAGTAATAAATGAAAAGTTGAGGTTTTAAAATAAATAAAATTAAAAAAAGGGAATTTTTAGTAATTTATCAAAAAAAAAAAAGTTGTGCACTTTAATTCGCTTTTTTTTTAATTATTTTTTTTTGAAACGTTTTTTTTTTTTAATTATTGAGTACATTTGTATTGTAACCATTTATTAAGAATTATCATGGAAGGTAAATCATGGATTTCATACAAAGTTCCACGTCGACATAATCTATTGTAAAGCTAATGATTGAGAAGAAATTCTGAGATTTTATTAAATCCTTTAATTATTTCCAATCTAAAACACTTTGGTATATGAAATTACAAGATTTGACACTTCCCTTTTTTTTTATATATTAATATGTGACTTTAAAATTAAAAAATTATGATTTTAGTAAGTATCAAATTATTTTTGTCATTTCACAATTTTTATAAAAGAATATAAAACTAAAGTAAAAAATGAGTTTGTAATTTATAATTTCTATTTTAATGAAATTATTAATTAATAGATTTAGATTATTTTATTTTATTTATACTTAAAATTAATCTATAAAATATATATCAATTTACGGTTATACGACTTTCAATAAAACTTGTTGTAAGCATATGTGTAAAGGAATGATTTTATAAATTATCAAAAGAGAATATTATTTTAGATAAAAATTTTTTGAAGCATAAGTAAAAAAGAAAAAGGGAAAATTATAAATAAATTTTGTCATATTTAAAAATGTAATTATCAATTAATTTTAGGGGAGGCTTCCACATGAATTTTGGAGAATAATGGTCCCACTTCACCAACTCAAGCAACATTACAAACGCAAAAAGAAAAGGGTCATTTTATAAAAGACTAATTAAGTTTTTGTTAGGATAATTAATAAATAATCAAAGTTTGAGTAAAATGCATTCTTTAGGAGTAGTGACTGTGACTGAGTGACCCACAGCCACTTGCCCACCAACTCCATTGACATGACATGAAATGATTATCAAATATGAAAATTTGGAACTTAGTTGGACGATCATGCTCACGTTTCTTTAATTCTTGATTTATATATATTTTTTCAATTGAATTGCCAACATGACTCATATTCAACTAACTAAAATGTATTTAAAAATATGAATTATTTTCATTTTATTAAAACTTTCATTAATGTTACAATTATTAGATGTTAATATTAAAAAAAAACTAAAAATATTTTATCTAATTATGAGTGTAAAAATTTTTCTTATTACAAATTAAATTCTAAATCTCAAAATCTAGATGGATACCATTTAATATAAATCTTATTGACTCTAAAAGTTTAACATATAGTGCATCTTTTTTTTTTTTTTTTTTTAATCTTAAATGAATTTTTCATCACATAAGGCATGTTGTAAGTTTGCTTTTATTGGTATTTTTTACTCTTAAATTTTTAATAGTGTGATAAATAATAATATCAAAATTAGAGTAGGTATAGGGAAAAGTTTTGGAAATTGAAAAAAATAAATAAAATCACTCATAGTATTTGTAGCTCGCCACTGAACATATATATATATATATATATAAAATTAAGCTCACCCTCCCCTAAGAAGACAAAAAAAAATAATGACAAAAATAACAATAAAAGTCTTACCATTCAAACTCTTGGTTGGTAAACCAATTACTAAATTGACATACCTAATTTGATATTTAATAAAAAAATATTTTGTCACATTCTTGTAATTTTTTTTTAAAAGAAAGTAAAAAAAAAAAAAATACAAGGAGTCAAAAAACAGTTTACCCAATTTCTAACTTTTATTCTTTAGTAATTTTAACACATATTTCAACTACAAAAAATCATTATTTTCTTTAACAACCAACAAGAATATTATTACAAAAAAAAAAATTATTGTTTTAAAAGCATTAGCACTAACTTATATATTATTAATATAGATGTAGCCTTTTTTGTTAATAATTTAAATAGTTTAATCCATACCTAAACAAATATTATCAATGTGTATAATACTATATGGATGAACTAAAAAGCACATATATACTAATAAAAAAATGAAATTAAATATGTTTTTTTTGGACAAAGAAATTAAATATGTTTCAATAATATATCATTTTTGAACTAAATTACATAATTAGATTAGAAGGTGAAAAAAAAAAAAAAAAAGATATAGATCCACATAGGGAGGAGTGGAAGTAGTAGTATAAATGAGGCAAGTCTCTCATAACGCACTCAAGCCGTTCACTTCTCTTAGAGTGATATCTCTTCCTCCTTTCTCTGCTACTCCTTTTCTTCGCTTCTCCTTTCATTTCCATACATCATCTTCTTCTTCTTTGAGGTACGCTTTTTTTTTTTTTGTAAAAAAAATTGCTCAATTTCTTCACTTCTTTGATAGATCTGATTTGTTTAGAATGCTATATGCTTGGGGGTGCTTTTATTTGTTTAGCTTAGCCATTTCCTTCATTTGCTCATCCATGTTAATGGGTTCCTTCTGTTTTGTTATGAGTGAACACTGAACGTAAAGGATTCAGCTGATGTAAATGATTGAATTATAGACTTTAAAGAAATGGGATTTCTTTCTTTTTGTTTCTTGATCTTTGTACAAGTTGAAAGATTCAATATATATATATTTCTTAATCTCATTTCCTTGCTTATATTTCGGGATCTTATTTGTCAATTGTTTGACTTTGTGTAAGCTATTGAATTTACTCAGATCTGAAAATTGATAAAGATTGATGCTTTAGATCGTTATCTGTGCTCTCCATGAAGCTGAAATTTTTATTCAACTGTTCCCATTTGTGTTGTTTGTGCTTAACTAGTATTCAACATGTAGTATGTGTAGCTTTTGACTGTGGTATCTTTTTAGATTCTTTTCAAGTGCATTCTGTGTTTTACCATTTGGTTTTGTTGCACCTGTCATTTTTGTTTTCCATAATATAAAGTATCTGATCCTTGTATTCCCATTCTGCAGCATCTGTTGTGATTGGTTCTCTTTCTCTGTGTATGGATAGTTTTCTTTTATGCTTTCAACTTTGCGTTGAAGTTGTTTTTTTTTTTTTTTTCCTTTTAAGTTAAATATGATGCTCTCAGTTGATTAATGGTTTTATGGGTGTTTGTCACGTGTAATGTTAATGCAATCTTTGTTTTCTGGATAATGACAAAAACAGAGCAATGGCGTCCCACATTGTTGGTTACCCTCGCATGGGGCCCAAGAGAGAGCTCAAGTTTGCTTTGGAATCTTTCTGGGATGGAAAGAGCAGTGCTGAGGAATTGCAGAAGGTGGCAGCAGAACTCAGATCATCCATATGGAAGCAGATGGCTGATGCTGGAACAAAGTTTATTCCTAGCAACACTTTTTCATATTATGATCAGGTTTTGGACACAACAGCAATGCTTGGTGCTGTTCCTCCTAGATATGGTTGGAATGGTGGTGAGATTGGCTTTGATGTTTACTTTTCCATGGCCAGAGGTAATGCCTCTGTTCCTGCTATGGAAATGACCAAGTGGTCTGACACCAACTAGTAAGTGACTAACAATTGTTTTATTGATGGAGTTATGCATTGTAGTGGTGCGCATAAATGATGTTTTTGATTTTTCTGTGCAGTCATTACATTGTCCCTGAACTTGGACCGGAAGTTAAGTTCTCCTATGCATCTCACAAAGCTGTTGATGAGTACAAGGAGGCCAAAGCTGTAAACTTCACCTCTTACTACTGTTTACTATTTTTTGTATTTTTAGTACTTTCTTTGTCATTTATTAATTACTAATTGTTTCACCCTTTTTATTGATTATGGGGGAGCCTTGCTTCTTAACATATTTAGTTTGTGTTTTTTAAGTTACTTGTGTTTTGGAGAACGAATGAGCTGTTTCTCGTAGATTATAGTGTATATGATTATATGAATGTGCATGAAACTGACATGTTGCTAATATGAATTAGTGTCAACTCAACTAAGATATATGATGCATACACTATAGTGACTTTAACATATAAGAAGTTACTTGTTAATCCTGTCAATAGACTCATTTGGATTGCAAAAATGTGCAGCATGTATATATATATATATACATTTTAAATTACCTTTTCACACTGAGGATCTGCATCCCTTTATTTCTGTTGTGCAGCTTGGAATTGAAACTGTGCCGATCCTTGTTGGTCCTGTTTCCTATTTACTGCTATCAAAACCAGCAAAGGGTGTGGAGAAATCTTTTTCCCTTCTTTCTCTAATTGACAAGATTCTTCCTGTTTACAAGTGAGGGCTCTACCCTTTTCTGATTTTTCTCAGGGTGGATTAGCAAGTTAATAGGTCTAAGGATATTGTAAACCATTAAATCATATGCAATTATAAGTATGTCAATGGTTCATTTCCTATGCTTCCATTTTTTGATTGTATGCAATTGATTTGTTTCCTTCAGGGAAGTTGTGGCTGAATTGAAGGCAGCTGGTGCACGCTGGATTCAGTTTGATGAGCCCAAGCTTGTGATGGATCTTCAACCTCATGAATTGCAAGCATTCACTCATGCATACTCAGAGCTGGAGGTATCTTTATCTGGGGTGCATGTTGTCATCGAGACATACTTTGCTGATGTTCCAGCTGAGGCATACAAAACCCTCACATCATTGAAGGGTGTTAGTGGATTTGGTTTTGACCTGGTTCGTGGGACTAAGACCCTTGATTTGATCAAGAGTGGATTCCCTACAGGAAAATTTCTTTTTGCTGGAGTAGTTGATGGAAGGAACATCTGGGCTAATGACCTTGCTTCTTCCCTTGATACACTGCATGCTCTTGAGTCCATTGTTGGCAAAGGTAATGACTTTGTAGTGCAACAGTTTATCTTTGAAATGCAGTTGATCGATGCTACATATTTTATGTTTTCTTGCAGACAAAGTTGTGGTCTCTACTTCCTGCTCTCTTCTACATACTGCAGTTGATCTAGCCAATGAGCCCAAGTTGGATAAAGAGATCAAGTCATGGCTTGCTTTTGCTGCACAGAAAGTACTTGAAGTAAATGCCTTGGCCAAGGCACTTGCTGGAGTCAAGGATGAGGTATTTGCTTGGCTCTATTTTTTTAATCCAAATTATTTACAGGTTAACATTTTCCACTCTTATTCACTTTATACAGGTTTACTACTGATTGTACTGTGAACACTTGAATTTCCACTTTTAGCTATTCATTAATTCAGTAGTAATGAAACTATTTTCATGCATCATTTAGTTTGCTGTTAATAGCTAGAAGAACCTGCTATAATTTTATTATCTTTTTCTTGCATATCTAGGCATTCTTTTCTTCCAATGCATTAGCTCATGCTTCAAGAAAATCCTCTCCAAGGGTGACAAACGAGGCTGTTCAGAAGGCTGTAAGTGAACTCTGTATAATTATTTCTGTTATTTTGTGTGTTATTGGTGTTCGTTAATTTGTGCTTACTCTGGATTGCTGCCCTTTCTTCCTCAGGCTGCTGCACTGAAGGGTTCTGACCATCGCCGGGCCACAAATGTGAGTGCAAGGCTTGATGCGCAGCAGAAGAAGTTGAACCTTCCAATTCTTCCCACCACTACAATTGGGTCTTTCCCTCAGACTCCAGATCTTAGGAGAGTGCGTCGTGAATACAAGGCTAAGAAGTAAGAATGTTGTTGGTGCTTGGATTGTGTTATCAATTTTGGCATATGAATTAAGTTAACTGATTTTTGCTATTTTTCATTTTTACTCCAAAAAATAGGATCTCTGAGGATGAATACGTCAATGCCATCAAGGAGGAAATTAGCAAAGTTGTCAAGATCCAGGAAGAGCTTGATATTGATGTTTTGGTGCATGGTGAACCAGAAGTATGCGATCACCTTAATGAAAACAGCTATTTTGCATTTTACATTCTACTTTCTCACTTATTAAATCTTGTTTGCTACCATAATTGCTTTGTGACACAGAGGAATGACATGGTTGAATACTTCGGTGAGCAATTGTCCGGTTTTGCCTTCACTGCAAATGGGTGGGTACAGTCTTATGGTTCTCGTTGTGTCAAACCTCCTATCATCTATGGTGATGTGAGCCGCCCCAAGGCCATGACTGTCTTCTGGTCAACAATGGCTCAGAGCATGACTAAGCGACCCATGAAGGGAATGCTCACTGGCCCTGTTACCATTCTTAACTGGTCCTTTGTTAGAAATGACCAGCCCAGGTGAGAAGAAAATGCAACTGCTTACAGTACTCATTGCTGACTTTAGATGGTTTTTGACATTGTCGTTCTCTTTCTATGTTCTCTAAAGACATGAGACGTGCTATCAAATTGCTTTGGCCATCAAGGACGAGGTTGAAGATCTTGAGAAAGCTGGAATCACAGTAATCCAGATTGATGAGGCTGCATTGAGAGAGGGTTTGCCCCTGCGAAAGTCTGAGCATGCTTTCTATTTGGATTGGGCTGTTCACTCTTTCAGGATTACTAACTGCGGCGTTCAAGATACAACGCAGGTTCATCTGCTTCTAAATCATTTTTATTATAGTAATTCTCAGTTTTGTTTACTTAGGCCAAGAGTTTTTCTAAAATTTTGTTGGAGCAAATAACATCATATCAAAAACAAATATTTTTACAAATTTTACGTAATCATGATCCATCAGATTTGTGGTATATATATATATATATGGTGTGTTGGAGTGGAACCAGTTATCATGTGGTATTTTGTCATTGGATGAATATAGAGCACAACTATATCTTAACATGAAACTTTTTGATGTCTGGGACAGATCCACACCCACATGTGCTACTCAAACTTCAATGATATCATCCATTCAATTATTAACATGGATGCTGATGTTATCACAATAGAGAACTCAAGGTCAGATGAGAAGCTTCTCTCAGTCTTCCGTGAGGGAGTGAAATATGGTGCAGGCATTGGCCCTGGTGTCTATGACATTCACTCACCCAGGATCCCATCCACAGAAGAAATTGCTGATCGCATCAATAAGATGCTTGCAGTCCTTGAAAGCAACATCCTCTGGGTCAACCCTGATTGCGGTTTGAAGACCCGAAAATACACTGAAGTGAAACCTGCCCTAAGCAACATGGTTGCTGCTGCTAAACTTCTCCGCACTCAGCTTGCAAGTGCCAAGTGAGTTTCAGAGTTCCAAAATCATACCATATCCCCTTTGTTGACAAGGGGAACTTATGTATTAAAAGCTCAAACAATAAGTGGGCCTTTTGTGAGATGAGCATTTATTTTTCTCTGTAGTAGGAGTGATAATGTATCTGGATCTGCTGTATGCGGATTTTGCCCCTCAATTTTATCCTTATGAAGCTATTCTATTGTCGTCATTCATGTTTTCCTGAATGGAAGCTGTTAAAGATTATGCAAATTGCCACTAGTTTAAAAATCGGCTGAAGAAAAATGAAAGATTATGCAAAGTGCCTCCTTAGAAATAGGGAATGTTGCCACTTTTTTAGGATCTGTTTAAGAAGGCTGTGTAGCATGTTGAATCTGAATTTTAACATATTCATAGAAGCTGTTAAAGCTCTCCCTTTTGCCGTGCTCCAAATTGGAGCATTGACAGCTTAATAGCACAAATAGCTTGAATCTGGTAAAACAGTAATGGCTGCACCTGCACTTTTGTCCTCAGACTGCTCTAGTACAAGTGCGTCTGCGCTAGAATGCGCTTGTGCCTGATTGTAGCTACAGAAAAAGCACCAAAATATAATGATTTAAATAAAAAATATCAAGACTATGCAATGAAAATTTTAGGAGTGACATGCTGCCCAAACAAAGCCATTAGTACGATCATGCAAGAAGCATTTAGGTGCAAATTTTCATGGAACTTGCCAGAACATCATGAAATTTTGACATTCATCAATTAATATATTTCTGCAAGTGACTCTTGTGTCTGGGGTTTCGTAAGGAGTAGAGGAGAAATGTACAAGACCAAGCTGCAGGAGCTTTGCCAGAAGAGGCAATGGGGACTACCAAAGTATTCTATAATGAAAGTTGGCCCTGATCATACTCCTTCCTTCACGTCCTCTGTTATTGTCAATGGCCTTTCCTTTCACTTCCCTTGTCCTTCCAATTCCTCTAAGGAATCCCAAAATAATGCTGCCAAAGCTGCCTTTCTCCACTTCACTTCCCCACCTCCAAGTAATTCTTTATTTTCTTAATGCTTGGTGCAATGAAATCTTATGCTTGGAACATGCTACTTGTTTTTTTGTTTAGTATGGTAGAAGTATCCAGAACTTATCACTTCATTGTCCTCCTTCTCAGTGAGATTTTAGGAACACCCTCAGATCAGTCTGGTGCATTTAGAGAAATTTTGTTTTCCTTCGATGTTGGCCCAAGAATCGAGGTCAGGTTGTTGAGAAGAAAAGGAGTAAACTCCCTCAACCACTTGAAACTAACCTTGGGGTTTGGAACATGCAATTTTAATGCATTCATTTACAAATTTGAACCTACAATTCCACCTATATATGCACACTCCCCATCGTATGAAACATGGGAAAGTAACTTGAAAATTCTGGTTTCAAACTGAAACTGCACAATTTTATCTCAAATGCATTTATTTGGTGGTCTCAAATCAACATATTTAAATGGTTCATGCTTTTAGTAACAATTCTACTGCTGAAGTTATGAATTCTAATTTTTATTAAATTTATTTTAAGAGGTAAAATTTTCTTCCTAAATAACATATTCTCATTGCTGCTCAGATTCCTCAATCTCAAGGGAGCCGGATATACAAGAAACTTGTGATGCTCCTGATACAAAATCTCATGATTTTCCTGTCAAAGAAGGTTACTAAATCTCATGATTTTCTAGAGCATTTCTACATTATTTGTTAGATCTTATCTTGCCCTGTATCAAGTGTGTCTGACAGCAACAGACTCATGTTTCAGATATGCAATGTCAATTCAAGAGCCAGCTGCAGAATTATGCTCAGTGGAAGAATTTAGATTTGCCATTTTACTCGAGCACAACAGAAGGTCCATCTGATGATCTTCGCTTCAAAGCTACAGTCAGAGTTGATAGGCATGCTTTTCAGAGCCTGCAGTTTTTCAGAACTTTGAAGGAAGCAGAGAATGCTGCTGCAAAGTCTGCCCTGGTGTCAATGATGGCAGATGACTCTCAAGAGGCTAGTTTTATGAACCCAATTTCAAATTCTTAACAATGAGCGAGTCCAGGAAATATCTAACTGCCATCTTATGTTTCAGGAGAACTCTGGCTTTTGCAAGAACTCCTTACAGGAATTAGCTAAAAGAGAAGGCCTCTCTACACCGGTGTATAAGACCATAAAGACAGGTGCACCTCACATGCCAACATTCTTTTCCTTTGTAGAAATACAAGGAGAAAAGTTTTATGGTAAAGCTGCAAAAAACAAGAAAGCTGCAGAGGTAAAAGCTGCAAAGGTTGCTTACACATTTCTGACGGAGGGTAAGTCATTATATCCGGGAAAACCCAGGTTTTATGATATTACACTGCATCACTGATCAGAAGTCCTTTATTTTCGAATAAACTCAGAAGCTTATTCCATCCAACTGTTAGAAACTGGTTTGATGCAAGGACTCTGCTGAAGCCTGTGAATAAATCAATATTCACAGGAAAAGAAAATGCTTCAGCCTTCAGGATGAAATTATTCATATTCATGAGAAAACACAAACTTTCTTAAAGTGGTGGTTCAACCTTATTACATATTATTATTCTGATTCATGGTTTAAATGCATATTGCATTGGAATAAAAGGGTGTGTAAAGTGATTCTGGTGATAAGTTTTCTTTACTTCCTCAGTTGCAATGAGCAAAATCTCACTGTTTGGTTCTGCTAAGTCGGTGACCAATGAATCTCTGAACTCTGATCTTGGCTCAGACTTGACCACAGCTGTGGATCTGCAACAAGATGTCAAACACAATGATGAAATCTTGTCGTCTTCACTCATTGAACAGGAAGAACGGTCTGAAGAAAGCAAAGGTACCTTCTAACCGAAAAATGTTATTTCTCAGCACGATATAGCAAACACTTGGAAGTTGCTAGGCTAGATTAGCTGATGCTTTTTTTTTTTTTTTTTTTTTTTTGGGAATAATGATTCCCCTAGATGAAGTTCAAGGAACAAGTCTGGCTGAAATATTACAAGCTAATCTCAAAATTGGCTCTGAAGATTATATACTGTCACATTCATCAATATTGAATATGCAGAAAATGGATGGACACCACAACTCATCATCTTCTTTCGCTGAACCTGTTCATACCCTTTTTAAAGAAGGCTCAGTATCTTCTGATATCGCTCAAAATGGCAGCAATCTCCCTCTCTTGAGTTCAAGCACAAACACAGGAAAGCCTGGAGTACTTCCAGGAAGCTACTTGCTTTGTGAAAGAGTTAGGGTTTATTCAAGTTATCCAAAGATTGTTTTCCCAAAGGGCATCACAGTGCTGCCAATTAGTGATAACAAATGGGTGCCTGTGAGCTTGGAGTTCCCAAATGAACAAGGTCATTGATTTTGTGTAGCTGCTTTGTATGATCTTCTTCAATAAACTTTTTTTCTGGGCTAGGTGCTCTCTTCAACAGATTAAAATTGTTGTTCTTCCATAGTTGCTGACAAGTAATTAAAGTCAATTCAAATAAGGATTCTAAAATTTCTGTTGTAAGAACTGTACTCATAAGTACAGAAATGTGTTGCTGTTTTATGAATTCATTATGGTTGTTTGTGTTACGAACTCTTTTACATAGTGTCTGATACAATTTTAAATTGATTTCATAAAATTTTATCAAATTGATTTGCAAATTCTAGTTTAATTTATTTGATTTAAATGAAAATTTCGTATAATTCATTTGCAATTTTAACATTATATATTTGTGAAATTACTTATAATTAAACCAAATTCAAATAAAATAGTTAGAATTTTCAAATGAATTTTATGATTTTTTTTTTTTTTTTTGATAGGATGAATTTTATGATTTTAAATCTATATATTTCATAAGATTAAAATAATTTCATAATAAAATATTAGCTTAAAAGGGAATTTTCAGCCAAATAACATATTATTTTAAATTCTAAATTTATGCTAAACACAATATAACAAAGCATAAAATTCATTTGAATTGACTTCCATACAAAATTCATTTAAATAAAACACACTATATTAATAAAAATTTATTTGTAATTTAATTCTATTTAAAATAGTGTTGTAGGCGGCGGGGTTCAGCACACGCCCAAGTGTTCGGCGACCACGGTACTGTGCAGGCTCAGGGCCCACTAGGAATACAACTTTGGGCCTTGATAGGCTTAGGTCGGAAAATGGAGTCGCCACCTGGGTGAAATTCGGGACACTTTTACAGTAACTGGATCCCACGGAGAGAGCCCAGTAGCTATCCTCAGAGATTGGGTCCGAAAACTGGGTATGGACTTTGGAATGGCCCACCCGACCTTAGATCGGCCTCCGTTTGTATTTTATTATTTTTAATTAATTTATTATCCCTTTATTTACATATAAATGGGCCTCAATCAATTTCCAGATTTTATATTTTAGCCCAAGTTATCAATTAATAAATGGAAAAAGTACGAAAAAGTACCATGTGGTTTCACCTTGATTCACTTTTAGACATGTGGTTTTAACCCTAACAAAGCGATACCCTGTGATTGAAACCGTTAACAAAAAATGGCAAATTGCTTAACAGCATTACTGATGTTGACGTGGCCAAAGGCATTTTCGTCTGGCCACTCAGTGCCGCATCTTACGTGGGAAACAAAAAAAGGGGGGGGGGGGGGGGGGGGGAGGGTACGCCATTTTTAAAGATAAAAAACCCTAAGTCACTTTTTTGACAGATAAAAAACCCTAAGTCACTTTTTTGACTAAGAAAATGAAATCCCCCAAACCTCTTCTTCTCTTTTGTGTGTTCCAACAATAATGTTTAACTTAAATTAGTGAAATTGCAGATAAAAATTTATGAAACAGCAGGATAAATAGTGCGCTTCAATTATTTCCGCATTTGGTGCAATTTGAAGGAAGAAAGTAATTGATTAACAAGAGGTGAAGGTGAAGATTTTTACTTGAGAAGTAGGTTATTGGTTAGGGTTTAGCTTTAAGAACAAGGTAAGTCGAAATGTCCTTTAAAGTTCTGTGATTTTCATCTATTGCATGTTGGAGATAATGAGCAATGAGTATATTGTGTACATGTTAACAACCGATCTAAAAAATCTTTCATTTTGTGGGTTTGTTTTAATTGTTTTCATCTATTGCATGTGGGCTTTGTTTTTTTTTTCTGGGTAATTGACGGTTGATTTATTGGTTAAAATGGTTTTGGAAAATAATATTGTAATTTGTTTTTAATAACAGAGTAATATCTCAGACGGTGAATCTCGTGCTTCACCATGGTGGGAAATGGTCTGATGAGAATTACAATAGATATATAGATGGTGAAATAGCATATAAAGAAGTAGACATAGACTACATTTCGATGTTTGAGTTATTTGGGTATTTTAAAGACCTTGGGTACACAACAGGATAAAAAATTTGGTATAAGATTGCTGGTTTATCACCACCTGAGGGGGTTAAGAAAATTGTGAATGATAAAATTTGTCTTAAGATGCTTGACTTTAATAAAAATGAAGACTATATTGACATATATTATGTCAGTTCTGGTCTCCCTCTGCAAACTGTTGGGTGTGATGAATTTCAGTGTGGGTTAAATGCTGAAGAAGATGAAATGTGTGTTAATTTAGAAGAAAAAAATTGTGCGGAAGTAAATGATGATTCTATTCATGTAAATGATGATGAAGATGTAGAGGGGACTGACTATGATGAAGATGGAGAGGGGGATGATGTTGATGAGTATGCAGAGGGAACTGACTATGATGATGAGGATGCAGAGGGGGCTGATGAAAAGGAGGATGCTGAGAGGGCTGATTATGATGATGATGGAGAGGGGGCTTATGCTGATGTGGCTGCAGAGGGGGCTGTTGAACAATGAGAAGATGGAAAGCTAATTGATGTAGAGGATGATAGTGAGGAAGACTGTGATGTGTACAAGTTAGAAAAAAAATTAATCAATGATGTGTTGAGTAGTAGCAAAGATTTAGACAGTGATACCTCTGAAAGTGATTATAATGTGTCAGAAGAGGAAGATGATAGTGATTCCCAATCTGAAGGTGATATTAGTGACATCTATGAAGACCATGAGGGCTCAGATGATGATATTTTTACTAACTATGGGAATGGTGCTGGTTTAGGGAATATTGGAATAGGGGAGGCTGGTTCAAAGGATGATGGTTTTGGGGGTGATAGTGTAGAGGATGGAGGTGCTAGTGCTAAAAATGGATGTTTTAATGTGAATGACTTGACAAAGGATGATTTTAAGGAATTCAATGAGAAACCATTGAATGATGATGAGCAGGGCAGCTTGAAAGGAAGTGATGAAGAAGATAATGGAGATAGTGTTGACTTCAATGAAAATACAGGAATGCAAGATCCACAACTATGCAAGGGAATGAGGTTTACAAGTGGAGAGATTTTCAAGAAAGCATTGCAAGAATGGGCTATTAGGAGAGGTTACTCTTATACTTTAAACAACAATAACAAAAAGAGAATTTCAGCAATATGCAAGGTCAGATGTGGGTTTAGACTACATGCTTTAAAGCTAAGGGACAGTAACGTATTTCAAAATAAGACCTTTAAGCTGAATCATACCTACCCAAGGGAAGGGAATAATAACAGAATTTCTTCTAAGTATCTTGCTAAAAAGTACAAAGAAGATATGAGAGATAATCCTGAATAGGACGTAAAAGCAATGTCAAAGAAGATGCAAAGGCAGCTGGGACATGAGATCACCATTTCCAAGTGCTATAGAGCAAAAATGAGGGCTAAGAAACTTATATTTGGAGATATTGTTGGGCAGTATAAAAGGCTAAGAGACTATGCAGAAACCATAAGAGTCACCAATCCAAGGAGTCTTGTGAAATTGGAAACTTGTCTCTAAAAAGTGGTAGATGATCAATATGAAGGGACAGAAGAAATTTCACCATTACCTAAAGAGATCGTGGTATTTCAATATATGTACATTAAATTTGGTCAACAAAAGCAAGGTTATTTTTCAGGTTTAAGACCTATTGTTGGATTCGATGGATGCCATCTGAAAACCTCTATGGGTGGACAACTTTTATGTGCTATTGGCCGTGATGAGAATGAAAACATGTTTCCCCTTGCAATGGCTATTGTTGACATTGAAGAAAAAATTTCTTGGAAATGGTTTCTACAACTACTATTTAAAGATTTTGGATCACCTGATGAAACAAAGTGGGTCTTTATGTTGACCAGCAGAAGGTAATACAAGTACATGTTATATCTTAGGCCAAATTCAAATTTTTTTTTTAATATTTAGTTTAGTAACAAATTGTTATTTATTGTTGTGATAGGGACTTGTGGATTCTTTTAAAGAGATGATGCCTGGTATTGAACATAGGCACTGTGTGAAGCACATATATGAGAATTTCAAGCTACAATTCTCAAGTTTAACTTACAAACAGATGTTGTGGGCAGCGGTTGGCACAGGAAGCAAAAGGAGCTGGCAATATCATATGGATAATATGAAGAAGTTTGATGTCAAGGCACATGATTGGTTGATGCAAAAGGATCCTGCAACATAGGCACGAGCTTTTTTCTCAGATCATGTAAAATCTAATGCAATTTAGAACAATATATATGAGTCTTTCAACTCATATACAAAAGTTGCCCGAGATATGCCAATCTTAATTATGGTAGAATGTATTCGAAGGAGGTTAATGAAGAGGGTTTATGTCAAGTCAACAACAATGAAAAAGTACAAAGGTGATATTTGCCCAAATGCTCAAGAGATTCTAGAGAAGAAAAAGGTGGATAGCAGGGATTATTTTTGCACTCAAGCTAGTGAAATGAGATATGAAGTTGACTTTGGTGACGCATAAAATACAGTTGACCTAGGTAGGAGAAGCTGCAGTTACAGATACTGGGACTTAACAGGAATACCCTGCAAACATGATGTGAGTGCAATTTGGACAAATAAGGAGCGACATGAAGACTATATCCATATATATTACTCAAAGGATACATATCTGGCTGTATACAAGCACATGATCTATCCCATACCAAGCAAGGAAGAATGGGAAAGGACTAATTTTCCTGATGTCCATCGTAATGTTGTAAGGAAACCAGCTGGCAGACTAAAAAAGAAAAGGATTCAAAATCCAAATGAGCCTAAAAACCCATATAAGACTTTAAGAAGTAGAGGTTATGTGGTTTGTGGAAATTGCAAGCAAAGGGGTCACAATATTAGAGGCTGCAAAGCATCTATCACTGGTGAAACATAATGGCAAAGAAGAAATAGGTTACAAAAAGAGAAAGTTGGTAAAGCAGGAACATCACATGTATGTTTTCATTATTTATTTTTTAGTAGTTCTGTTTACTCAGCATGGCATTTCATGTAACTTGCTTATGTTATGTAAATGTCACTTTCTACTCAGGGTGGTAGCATAAGAGCTTCAAGAAGAAGGGGTGCAAGTGTTAGTAAATCAAGTGCGCCATAATCTACTTAGAATACATCCCAAGCAATACGTACAGACACTGTAAGGCATGATGGTAGGCATGATAGAGTTATACAAGCAGCAACTCAACCTGTGACATTAACTGTTCGTGGAAGTGATGATGGTTTTGTAAGATCAGCAACTCAACCTGTATCATCTATGGTAACTTCAATGTTTAACATAGTTATTTAGTTAGAAATTGAGATGTGGTATTTAACATATTGTACTTGCTTTTAGACTTATGATGGTCAATTTAAGCCTCCAAGGTCTTAGACATAATAGGTTGCCAATGACAGCACCTCGACTTATAGAAATTCCACAATTTCATCTGATGCAAAGTTTAAAGGAAGTGTAAATAGGTCCACTTCTTTTTTAGGCAAAATACCCCCTGCATTATACCAAAATTTCAAGAGGGCAGCTGAGCTTTGATCTTTTGCACCTGCACCTTCTATGAAAAAAAAGAAGACAACAGTAGGTGGACGATCGACACAATAGATAACTGCTATTTTTTTGGAATATTATATGTATTATTTTTTGTAATACAATTATAAGGGTGTAAACTTTCCTCATGTTATGTTCTTGTCTAATTATGGGAACTAATTTTGTATTCTGAATATTGCTTATTCAGAATATCATTTTGATGCTACTTTCAAAATCTGTAAATTTGTCGTTTCTTATTTATTGCATAAAATAGTTTAATTGCCTTATCATTTATTCTTGATTTTGTGGCATGTTTTCATTTGCCTTATAATTTCTGTCATGTGTACACATTCATGAAGTAAGTACTTTGCATTGTATATTTAACATCCTATTTGGTATAGTTAACATCCTATTTGCATTGTATTGATATTTGGTTAAGATCACATAAGAATTGCCCCTTGTACAAAGTCATTTGGTTCATACTACACAGGTAGTATAGACACAATTGCAACTTCTGAGGAGGTCTGCTGCATTGGATTCTTATGATACTACAAGTTATATTATTGTGGCAATTATTGTTCCTGGCAAACATCAACAAACCTCGAATATGCAAATATTTTATGTGCAAGTGTGCCAAAATAGTTGACATACTACAATTTCATAGTCATTTCATTGAGGCATTTTCACAAACATTTTAAAGACACAATACATTATTTTCATTTTAAGGCAAATACAACATCCCTTTACCACATCTGGTCCCTTTTCCATTCCCATTAATAGCATATAACACAACAACAAGTAATAAAAATAAGAATACAAGTTTCTTGTAATTACAATTGAATTTAAAGCAATCTTTGTCTTCATATTTTTTCAGCTCCAACTTCAGCTTAGCTACCTCATTCTTGTAAGCACTCTATTCCTTCTCATTTCGAATCAATAGCTCTCTTAACTGATTCAATGGTTCAATCATCTCTACTTCTCTTGCTTGCGACAGAACCATCTCTTCCTCCCATTGATTCAATTCCACTAAATTCTCAGTTCCTGTGTATGCACCATCAACCTATTCAAAAAAATTTGCACCCTCGCCTACATGTTTCTTCAAATTTTCCACGACCATAGAATTTTCGTCCATAATTCAATGGAGTTGATGATGTCTTCATAGGAGATGGCAAACCATATTTACAAGTCTTCCTATTATATTGAGATGTTAACACCTTGCTACTTTGCGAAAATGATTCCATTTCAGTAGCCAATGTATATGTTTTCAGAGGAATTAGTTTGATTCAGGGATTTTTTTTTCATCTGGAGATTTAGGGATTTAGGAATTTTGTAGCCATTTATATACCTGTTGTTCCCCCCTTTTGTTTCCCACGTAGGACGCGGCACTGAGTGGCCAGACGAAAATGCCCTTGGCCACGTCAGCATTAGTAACGCTGTTAAGCAATTTGTCATTTTTTGTTAACGGTTTCAATCACAGGGTATCGCTTTGTTAGGGTTAAAACCACAGGTCTAAAAGTGAATCGAGGTGAAACCACATGGTACTTTTCTGTACTTTTTCCTTGATCAATTTACATGCAATTTGGGTTTGGTTCATACATTCATATATCCACATCATTCACCACAATTCACAATAAAACAATAAAAATAATAATCCAAATAACCAAAATTAAAAGCACACAAAAAGAATGGGAGGGAGAAGAAATGATACAACCCTTTTCATGTAATAAAATAAATACAACTTTAAAATACAATTTAAATTGATTAGAACCCAAAATTAAATTTAATAGTTCATGGGCTATCTAATGTGTAGGTCTGCAACACAAATCATAAATTAAATTTTTCCAAAGAATATCCAACAAAAATAGAACAAGGTTGGTGCAAAATAACTAAATTCTAGCTAGATTGCATATTAATAAATTATAAAAAAAATAAAATTAAATCTAAAATTAATTAAAATATTTTACAATGTCAAATAACCTAATTTTATTAACTATAAGATAAATAATTAAATTAATTCATAAATCCCTAGTTAATCAAACCATCATCAATTAATAATAAATAAATAACAAAAATAAAAATAAAAATATTACATAAAAAATAAACAAACCAAAAAATAAAAATAGCAACAATAAATCACATAGGAACAAATATAGATAATACTAAAAAAACAAAAAAATTAATTAATTAATTAAAAACAAGTGGGCAACGGTATTGTTGCCCAAGTATACAAAAAGATTAGTTTGTGGGCAACAGTGCACTGTTGCCCAAGTACAAAAAAAATATTTTAAAAAATAAATAAATAATTGAATGTTAAGGTTCACGGCAATAGTGTTTATACACTGTTGCCGTAAGAAAAAAAAATATTTTTTTTCATAATTGATACTAAAAAAAATCATGCAATTAACATAATTCAAACAACTAAATTTATCCAAAAATAATTCAAAAGGCAATTGAAATCAATAAAATATGAAAAAAAATAATAATAAAAAAGGAGATTAAAAAAGTTACTGTAAAAATGGATTTACCCTCAGTGTCTGATTTCGAGTCCCCTAGCTCCAGAAAATATATGAATTCTGACCCTTTGTCTCTTCTATAAATTCCTAACACTTTTTTTTTTTTTTTGCTTTTTTTTTTTCTCTCTAGGTTTTTTTTCTTTCTAGCCTCTTCTTTTTTTCCTAGCCTCCACCCAATTTTTTTTCCTCCTTCCCCTAGGGTTTTTTTCTCTTCCTTTTTATAGAGATTTCTCTTTTCTATTAGGGTTTTTTTAATGGATTTTGAGCTTAATTTGGTTTTGGTTCAATTGAGCTGTAGGCTATTTGGGCTCTAATGGGTCTGGTCTAGTGGGTTTGGAGTGTGTTTAGGTCTCTCACAAGTGTGTCAGAATCCAATTCCTTCACTGAGCTGGGATTTTCTATCATTTTCATCACTAGGCTTTTGTCTTGTTGACCGGGCCAAAATTATATGTCCACAGTTTGCCCCCCTGCTTTTCAAAAATCGAAATGCAAGCAACGTAATAAGATTTATGGAAAAGAATATGCTAGCATTACAACAATTCATGAAAATGCAGAAATATAACCAACGAAGAAAGATTCCAATCTTCGAGGTAAGATTTTTAAAAACAGATGAAAGATTCTGATTTTTGTTCCGTCAACCTTGATGTATAAATCAAGAGGTTTCAAAGCAAAAAGAAAGTCTCGTGCTGTCAGCCTTGATATTCAAAATCAAAAGGTTAGAGACTTACTGCTAGGATTTTCGCCCGTCATCCTTGGAGTTAACTATCCGAGAGGACATCCCAAACCATTTATGTTAACCGTCATCCACGGGTTACAAACCAAGAGGTTTAAATTTATCGCCGTCATCCTTGATGTCCAAAAATAAGAGGCTTCAATTTTGCCGCCGGCTGTCCATCCTTGGTGTCAAAAACTAAAAGGCTTCAATTTTGCCGCCGTCCATCCTTGGTGTCAAAGTCAAAAACCAAGAGGCTTCGATTTTGCCGCATCCAACCTTAGTGTCAAAAATCAAGAGGCTTCAATTCGGGGTCACCGTCCAACCTTGGTGTCAAAAACTAAGAGGCTTCAATTCAGGATCACCGTCTAACCTTGGTGTCCAAAACTAAGAGGCTTCAATTCGGGGTCGCTATCTAACCTTAGTGTTCAAAACCAAGAGGCTTCAATTTGGGGTCACCTTCCAACCTTGGTGTCAAAAACCAAGAGGCTTCAAGAAAAGGAAAACGCCTTATCACCACCACCGATGTCAGGCAAAAATGAATGAAACAAGTGAGTTGAACTATATAGCCACTTCGGGCGTTAGGCAAAAATAAGTAAAACGAGCCGTATAGTCACTTCGAGCATTAGGCGAAAACATATAAAATGAGTTGTATAACTGCTTCGGGCATTAGGTAGAAAATAAGGAAAACAAGCAGTATAGCCACTTCGGGCATCAGCCGAAAATAAATAAAACAAGCCGGATAGCCACTTCGGGCATTAAGCAGAAATAAAAGAAAAAGAGCCGTATAGCCACTTCGAGCATCAGGCAAAAGCGAAAGGAAAGAACCATATAGCCATTTTGGACGTTAGGCGAAAATAAGAAAAAGAGAGCTGTATAGCCGCTTCGAGCATCAGGCGAAAAGTATTTTTCAAAACACAACTGAGTTGATGCATGTATAATTGTAATAATCAAAACTTGCAAAAATAATTTTAACAAACATAACTTCATGTGATACATGTATGTATGAGATTCAAAAGCAAGTTTCACAAAATAAGCGACTAATCAAATGCCTCTTCCATTTAGAGCTTATCTTGGAAAATTGGTTTCCTCTTCTATCATGGAATCCAAATTTATAAATTGAGTCCATCATAGACTGCCATTAAGATCAGTATTATTGGAAACAAAAACTGAGACCCTCCATAGTTAGACCGGGACGACGATATAATAAATTTCGCGGTCTAAAAGTGCTTTGACTGTTACAGGACTGTCACGATTATAATCAATGTAAAAGAAACACTCCATCTACCCCCTAGTAAAATTTTGCTACTCTTAAAGTCCACTTGATTGCCCCCTAGCTTGAATTTACAACTATTTTATTTTTATATTCCCTCTTTTGCCTAGACTACCATCTTTCTGAGGGTTTTTGAACCTAGCTGGGTTATTTCATTTTTCTATTTCATTTATTTTTCCTTTTTTGCCTAGATTGCTCTCTTTCTGAGAGTTTTCAATCTAGCTGGGTGATTATAAAATCATACTGATGGTTAACCATTATCGGTCGGCCTGATTACCTGATATCCATGTTGATGTACTGTGCTCGCTGCTTGATGCTCAAGTTATTGGCTGTTTAATTTCTATGTTGCTGACTTTCTATTGTCTGTGTTGTCACTTTAGCTGTTGATTCTCTGGATTTACTGTTGACTCATAAAAGTCCATGTCTGACACTTCGTGTGCTAATGTCACGTTAATCATGCTCATTCTATATGATTACTCATTCATTACAACTGTGCATATTACATTATGCTTGTTATTGACCAGCCTCTTGCAGATTTTTTGACCAACTATTTTTTTCAACTGACAAGGATTTCAGAAGGTTGGTGAAGATGGGTGATAGAAGGGAATTTTGTTTTAGGCGAAGATATGGAATTTTCAATGGTTGCACAGGGATCGACTTTCTCAAAGATGGGTGGCATTCAAGATTTTTCTTCCTTATTCCTCCTTATAACTCTTCTTTCTCTTCTTTTCTTTTTTCTTTTCCCTTTCTTTCATTTCTTTTTCCTTTTCTTTTTCATGGTTTTCCTTTCATTTTTCATTTTCTTTTCTTTTTCCTCATTTCTCTTTTCATTTATTTTTATCATTTTTATTTTGAAGAGGGTCAATGTAAAGGAGAAGCAAAAAGTTTGATGCCCAAAGAGAAATTTAAAATCGATCTTAATATTTAGCCATTTTATTCGATGGGGTTTTTCTTTCTTTTCTTTCTCTCATTCAAGCATAACATAGTGTGCACAATCATAAAAAATTCATAATCGCATAAAACAAGCAATCTGACATTCATTAATATAAAAATAGAAAAGTTACAGAAAATATTATTCTGATTTATTACAGTCATAACAGATAACTAAAGCTGTTCTTGAATGTCCAGCTTCATGTCACCCTCAATTTGCACACCAAAGTGACATAATTCCTCAAAGTTTCTAATGCCCATGTTCTTCAGCTTATCAGTAATAGGCGGAATGCAGGATTCTGCAGCTACGAGCAATAGATCTGATTCTGTAGGTTTATGCTTCATTTGAGCCAACTTTTCTCTACATCTAGTCAGGAAGTCGGTAAATGATTCATTAGACTTCTGCCTTATATTATGCAATTCTTTGAGGGAGACTTCAAACTGAGAATTCAGCCCATATTGCTTGATAAAGGCTGAACAAAGCTCTTTCCAGCTCTGTTGAACATGTGCATCCAGGGTGTAGTGCCACGTAACAGCAGCTCTGGTCAATGACATTGGAAATTATTTGACAATTTGTTCCTTGGTCAGTCCGGTGGGCTTCATGAAGGTGACATACTATCTGAGGTGTAGGTGAGGGTCATCTGTCCCATCATACTTCTTAATGTTTAGAAACCTATATTTTGGGGGCAGTGGTTCATCTTCCTCCAGATCTAAGTCGGTGAAATCATGGTTGAGCCCAAGCTTCTTCATTGCAGCTTGCAACTGATTCATATGCTTTTTATATCTTTTTTCCATTTGGATTCAATTGAATTCTCTGCTACTTTCTGTTTTCCTCTAAGCGATTCACCAAATATTTCTGGTTTGAGAGTCTTCTCCATCCATGGGCCTCTTTTCGAACATCTCAATAAACACCTCTCTACACATTTGTTGCACCTCATCCCTGAATTCCTTCAGAATTTCTTGCCTAAGGGATTCTAGATCAAAATTGGAGGGTCCTGACATTTTGTTCCCTGTGATATGGTCTCAATTTACTAAGTGGATTCTTGATATTAGCTGATCAAATCTCCCTTAACTTGCTTCCAAACAGTATAGACCTTCGATTGTAAAAGATGAATTAAAAAAAATGACTGACATGTATGCATGAAATGTAAAAAATAAACACACATAAGTCTCAGTAATGAAGCCTTCCAACCTTGTTTCTCCCACACATGTATTCAAGGCGAGTCTCTTACTTAGGATTTTTGGTCTGCAGATAATAAAACTAAGGTACATGCATAAGCTCTCGAGATGGAACAAATAATTAGCATGTCTCTTCCATAAAACTAAAGTCCAATATAATGGGCCATGGTCAAATGACAAAAGCCCAATCTAACATGGTTCATCATTATTGGGCTTGAGATTTATGAAGGAGACTACTATATGGCAACAGAACACATGCATTTAGGGAAATCTTAAGGGTAGTTGCTACGACACTACATCAGCTGAGTCTCGGGTAAGGTCAAAGGCTCCCACAACTTTATATTCTCTTTCCATCTCCCCACTCAAGGGTCCAAATGACGTACTCAATTATACTGCACTGTGAGTGACAATAGTTATTACCCTACCACCAGATTTGAGTGAAACACAAGCAACAGAACAACAACTATTGTCGGGTTATTCATGACTGTGTGCACAGTATATGAAAATGGTGTAGTGAATGCAGAAAGAATAACTAAATAATTAAAAATAATAAAACATAAAACACTAGAATCAATTTCTTTTTTCCCAGTGGAGTTGCCACTGTAGGCGGCGGGGTTCAGCGACCACAGCACTGTGCGGGCTTAGAGCCCATTAAGGATACAACTTTGGGCCTTAATAGGCTTAGGTCGGAGAATGAAGTCGTCACCCAGGTGAAATTTGGGATACTTTTACAGCAACTAGATCCCACGGAGGGAGCCCAGCAGCCGTCCTCAGATATTGGGTCTGAAAACTGGGTATGAGCTTTGGAATGGCCCACCCGACCTTATATCGGCCTCTATTTGTATTTTGTATTTTATTATTTTTAATTACTTAATTATCCCTTTATTTACATACAAATGGGCCTCAATCAATTTCCAGATTTATATTTTAGCCCAAGTTATCAATTAATCAATTTACATGCAATTTGGGTTTGGTTCATACATTCATACATCCACATCATTCACCACAATTCACAATAAAACAACAAAAATAATAATCCAAACAACCAAAATTAAAAGCACACAAAAAGAATGGGAGGGAGGAGAAATGATACAACCCTTTTCATGCAATAAAATAAATACAACTTTAAAACACAATTTAAATGGACTAGAACCCAAAATTAAATTTAGTAGTCCATAGGATATCTAATGTGTAGGCCTATAACACAAATCATAAATTAAATTTTCCCAAAGAATATCCTACAAAAATAGAACAAGGTTAGTGTAAAATAAATAATCAATAACTAAATTCTACCTAGATTGCATATTAATAAATTACAAAAAAAAAATGAAATTAAATCTAAAATTAATTAAAATATTTTACAATGTCAAATAACCTAATTTTATTAACTATAAGACAAATAATTAAATTAATTCATAAATCCTTAGTTAATCAAACCATCATCAATTAATAATAAATAAATAACAAAAACAAAAATATTGCATAAAAATAAACAGACCAAAAATAAAAATAAACAATAAATCATATAGGAACAAATATAGTTAATACTAAAAAATTTAAAACAAAAAAATAAATTAATTAAAAGCAAGTGGGCAACGGCACTGTTGCCCAAGTACACAAAAAGATTAACTGTTGCCCACGTACAAAAAAAATATATTCAAAAAATAAATAAATAATTGAATGTTAAGGTCCACGGCAACAATGTTTATACACTGTTGCCGTAAGAAAAAAATAAATAAATATTTTTTTTCAAAATTGAAAATAAAAAAAAATTCATGCAATTAACATAATTCAAACAACTAAATCTACCCAAAAATAATTTAAAAGGCAATTGAAATCAATAAAATATGAGAAAAAAATAATAATAATAAAAAAGGAGATTAAAAAGGTTACTGTAAAAATAGATTTACCCTCAGAGTATGATTTCGAGTCCCCTAGCTCTATAAAATATATGAATTCTGACCCTTTGTCTCTTCTTTTTTTTTTTTTCTCTCTAGGTTTTTTTTCTTTCTAGCCTCCGCCCGTTTTTTTTTCCTCCTTCCCCTTGGGTTTTTTTTTCTTCCTTTTTATAGAGATTTCTCTCCTCTATTAGGGGTTTTGGGCTTGATTTGGTTTTGGTTCAATTGGGGTGTAGGCTATTTGGGCTCTGATGGATCTAGTCTAGTAGGTTTGGAGTGTGTTTAGGTCTCTCACAAGTGGGTCAGAATCCAATTCCTTCACTGAACCGGGCTTTTGTATCATTTTCATCACCGGACTTTTGCCTTGTGGACTAGGCCAAAATCATATGTCCACAAGT
The DNA here is from genome assembly GCA_949673435.1 of Macaranga tanarius. Taxonomy (NCBI): domain Eukaryota; kingdom Viridiplantae; phylum Streptophyta; class Magnoliopsida; order Malpighiales; family Euphorbiaceae; genus Macaranga; species Macaranga tanarius. The sequence goes on from CATIWO010291752.1 coordinate 25,025, forward strand.
GTATTTGGTTTAAATAAATATTTTATGAAATTAATTTCCAATAAATTTCATATTCATTATATTATGTTTAGTATAAATTTAAAATTCAAAATAATACGTTAATTGGCCAAAATTACCCTTTTTAAGTTAATGTTGCATGATAAAATAATAATAAAATGAAGGTTTATTTGTGAAAAAAATCCAAACGTTTACAACTTTTTGCAATTTAATCATAACCTTTTAACTTTTGCAATTATATCCCAATTTTCAATTTTTTTTTGCGATGTTAACACATTAATGAATTTGGTTAAAATTATTTTAGAAAATTCTAAGTGGGCAATGAAGTGTAATGCCACCAACACAAAGAGTGAACCCCAATAAGCCTTATTGCAAAACATTAATGAATTAATTTATTTGACCAAATTCATTAATGTGTTAATATTGCAAAAAAAAAAAATTAAAAATTGGGACATAATTGCAAAAATTAAAAGGTTGTTATTAAATTGTAAAAAGCTGT
>CATIWO010291805.1:0-18448 GCA_949673435.1 Macaranga tanarius
TAATTAATTTGGGAACATTCCCAACAAGTGTTATCACAACCGCACATGTTGAATCATTAGGAATCTAAAGTTTTGAATATATCTAATTTCATGATCTGTTGATTATATGGTGATTGAATTCAGTTTGATGAATATGTGTAAATATATATGATTTTGTTGTTAGGCTAATATATACATGTATATATACACATGTTCATGTTGTTAATATTCAGTACCAAAAGGAATATATATATAGTTATTTTGTTTTATTGAATTTTGGAATTGCGATACATGTGTGCATACGGTCTTGAGCAGTCATGCATGCTGGCCTCGTAAGCTATTATTTTCCTCTTTGATTATGAATTCCTTTATAAATTCGGTGCATTCCGTTTTGGGTACTGTGCATGTATATTCAGTTTAAAAAAATAAATAAAAAGTTGCTTCGGTTTTTTTTCTTTTGAACATTATGAATGTAACATTCATAAACAAAGAGAGCATACAGAGATTTTGTGGAACAATATTCTCAGCTGAAGCAAGAACTATTATTCCTAATACCACCTCCTAGAAGAGGATAACCAGCACCAACTAAGATACATAAGAATCACAACCATCTTGGAGATTCTAATCTTGAGAACCACTTAAAGTCAATACTCAGTGTATGACTTAGGATGGGAGATGATTCACAACAACCAGAAAAATAAAGAAAAACAAAAAGAGCCAACTTGTCTCCTGGGGCTAGATCGAAGTGGTTGAAGGTACATTTGTTGACTTTGCCTCAAAACTTGTTATATCGTCAATGGTGATTTCTGCTGTTGATGGATCCGATGCAGCATGCTAGGATAGAAGAGATTGGCGTGCTAGTGCTTTCAACTTGAACTTTCTTTTGTTGAAGAACATTCAAAGCAAAAGAACATGGTAGAGCAATCCAAACTAAAAAGCTAAGATCTGCCGTATTTGATAAATGTTAAAGAACAATCAAAGAAAAAAAAAACCCATATTTAATGAAGATCTTTGTTCTTTCTTCCTTATCTAATCCATTTGCCTGCTCTTCCTGATGATCAGCCTGAGACTTCCTTGTCATCTCCTTCCTTTTGAATTTTCGGATTCTTCGATCCAATTCTCTATTGACTAGATCTGAGGATTAAGCAACAAAAACTAAAAATTACAGATAAAAAAATTATTTAAGAGATAAACCCTCTCTAAATTGAGTTTAATCTTATAACTTAGCTAATATATAAATAAAAACAGAAAAACTTAGGGTGTTTAGGTGAATTTTGGCCAAAAGATAGCCAAAATCCACCTATCCATCATTATTGCAAGCTGGAGAAACAAAACGAACAAGAAGATTGAGAGGTTAGTGAGGAGAGAGGAGAGATGTTATTTATCAATGCTATTATATCGTTGCTTCGGTCTTTTAGCCCATTACAAATATATAAAGTTTATGTTTTCTCAGTAATTGTACATATGTATATGGTTACAGGTTTTCTCAAAGCAATTTTTTTTTATTTGGTTCTTTCTAAGGCTTTGGTATTCACATGCAATTTTGTCCCATTGTTGACAATGCTACAATTTAAGGATTGGGTATAATTCTTGAAACGGATGCATTTTTTTTTTCGATCCCTTTTTGATATGTGTATAAACAATTGCCAGGGTATATATACATATATTGGATACAATTTGTATTTTGGTATTTTTAAGTTCTTGCATTCAGTATATATATTGATGTATGAAATTATAGCTCTTAAAGTATGAATTATATGTGCAGCTCGTAAATTTTACTCCATTATTATTTTTCTTGTCATGTATACATATATTCATATGGACCGAGGTATTAATGCATTTACAGTATGGCTCTTTTCTGCAATTTTTTTTGGTTGATTAAAAAAAATTGCAGTAATGCAATTAAGGAAATTTTTTTTGTGCAATTTATGCAATTAAGATATTTTGGATATAATTTTAAATTCAAGTAAAGGTATTGTCTTATATATATTTTAAGATAAATTAGTTAAAATAACATCTCATCAAAGTGAACTCTCTTGTGAATATTAATTTATTTTAAAAATAAACGGTTATGTGCATATAACTTATGTGAATATTAATCGGCCCAAAGAAAGGTCAGTATTTAACAGAATTGCATATGCATCTATGGTAATAAACATGTGACGATTATTCGGTTTTATATGTAGATAATAAATCGGCCCTGTGATGCCCCCAAATATAATCATACACGTGGTACAATCAAGCATGCACACGTAGCAATCAAGCATCTCACATTAAGCATAATAAAATTTCCTCCATAAAAGATACTCATGTATATACCAACAACTCATAATGTACATACATGTCAAGCATTACATACATGCTTGTCTAATTGATACACACATACTACAAAAACTATCCGATACACACAATGCCTTGTGATATGCATGATGAAGGTTGGGTACACTATAGCTCGCTTCGGCCCACCTATGACTCCAATGCAAGTTTTAAGCCTTTTTTCTACTCAGTTCCTGAAAAGTTTCAACAGCAAAGGGGTGAGCTTACAACTCAATAAGCAACTACGAGTACAGTTGCACACATATACTAATCACAAAAGCAAAGAGATGATAGAACATGATAGCTAATATTATAAACACATTCTAAGAATCATAACATAGTCTTTCAAACCTCTACTAAGTCTACAAACAATCACCATATAGTTCCATAACCAATGGTACTGCATAGAGTGCATATGGAAGTCTAAAGTAAAAAGGAACAAGTGAGCAATAAAATTTCAAGCTCAATTAGAGAATCTTAATGATAGATTCAACTCTAACTCAAAACATGAAAGTTGTAGAAGACTCTTTAAAGTTTCTGTAGCATTAAAACATGCCTCATTTGGAGCTCTATAACTCAAGTTATGGTCAAAATACGAAGATAGAAGTGTGCTGAAGAAGGGCTGACTCGTCACAACTCAGCACACTCGTGTCGAGTCGACACCCCGAGTGTAACACTTGTATTTTGGAAGTCCTGTTCATGCATGTATTTTTATGACATGTGAAATAGAGTCATTAGTGCATTTGAGTTTGGCGTGTGCATATTGGTAGAGAGGGGTGTATTTGTAAGGTAAGTTTGGACCTTTTTGGTCACATTAGAAAGTTGAGGATTATTGTGTAATAATCCAAGTTATTTAAGGGTGTGTAGAGATGAAGTGTGATATTTGTATATATTATTATGTTATTATTATATTAGTGAGTTAAGTGATAAATATATATTTAATAGTTGGTTGGGGTATTAAATATTAGGAAGACTTTTGAGGGGGATTTTGGCAAGTTTTGATTGGTAGAAATTAGTGAGTGTATATGTGTGTGAGTGTGGAAGTGTTGTATAACATCCATGTCCTAGAACCGAATTACTGTTTATTAATGACGATTAGGAATGTTATTACTTCAGTTAATTTAATTTGATGATTTGAGTTAATTGTTAATAGTATGAATAAGTAAGTTGGAGTTAATCAGTGTTATGAGAAGATGAGTTATGTTGTTAATTAAGTTGATTTTTGTTTTGAGGATTGAAGTTTAGTATATTGAATTGTTAGTGAAGGATGAAATTGCAAAGAAAAGAAGGACTAAAGTAGTACAGAGGCATGCATTTTTCTGTAATTTTTCTGCAATTGCCATTTTTCTGTAATTTTTCATTCTATTTTTGAGTTTCTGGGTTACAGAGGCGTGCGTCTGTACATACAGACATGCGTCTGATCTCTCCAGAGGCGTGCACCTCTTGGCGCCTCTCCCTTTAGCGTGCGCCGCTTCCCTAATGTGTGGCGCCTCTAACCTTGCTTGTATAGAGGCGTGCGCCTCTATACAAGGGCGTGCACCTCTGCAGAAGAGACGTGCATCTCTGCAGCTGTGACGTGCGCCCTTGCAGCTGAAACTTGCACCCCAGCACCCTGACATGCGCCTCTGTGGTTCAGATAGGCCCTCCAGTGACTCATTTCGCGACCCGACTGGCTGGAACCTTCAAACTTTCGACCGGGGAACTTGCATTAAACATTTGAATAATGTACCAGAATATAAAAATGATTGAAACACACATTCAATTGATAAAATGACATGAGATTTATAAGTCTCAGAATAAGAGACTAAATTTTTGTGACAATTGAAATTGGATGGTCGGGATGCGCAGTGCTGATTAAAGAAGACCTAACTTTCGGCATCGGATGAATCACGAGGCCCGTAACACATCAAATCGAAGCTAATTCAGAGAGATATATGACCTTTATTAAGGAAACCCGATGAACCCCGTTTCAATGTTCAAATTCGACCATTTAGGCCTTCGTTTAGGGCTTCAAAGTTTTAGATGAAATTATAGTTTTAAGTGTGCATGGTATAATTGGGTAGTTGTGTATAGTCGAAGCTTAAGGCCGAATATACGATCTACCATATAGGCGTGTACGAACTTACTCCTTCTTAGTGAGGACTTAGTAACATAAGAAGTATAATAAAGAATTATGAGAATTTGAAGACTCTGAGTAAAGACTAAAGTAGGTTCATTAACCATGGGGCCGGAAAGACAATAAAATAAGGAAATGAGAAAATATACAGTGTGAGAATGACATTTCATATGAGAGGCACAAAAAGACACCAATGATACTAGAATACTCGAGAACCCCTAAAAAGAAGTGATGTAAATTTTAATTGAAATAACCCTAAGGATTGAGATTCCCTATTGAGGACATGAAAGATGCACAGAGGTGTATATTCGACGCCAGGGGCCGAATACACGTAGTATTGTGCAGAGGTATATGTTGTCTATGTTGGAAAAATGGTTGGTAAACGTGGAACGACATTGCCTAGGGCCGTATACAATTATTACTACATAGGGTTATGGATAAGTAATACATATGCTAATTTATAATTGAAACGAATGAATGTGCATAGTCATTGCCTGTGGCCGGATACACACGTTACTATAATGTAAGTGAATAGATGTGTAAAGCCGATGCCGAGGGCCGGATGCATATGATACTTCATAAGATTAAGTTAGTGAATGAGTATAGTCGTTGCCTAGGGCCGGATATACATGTTAGTATAATGTGAGTGAGTATATGTGCGTAACCGATGCCTAGGGCCGGATGCACATGATACTCTGTAAGGTAAAGCTAGCGGATGTGTATAACCGTTGCTAGGGGCCGGATACACCGTGTATAGCCGCTGCCAAGGGCCGGGTATATGTATGCATAGCCGTTGCCAAGGGCTGGGTGCATAATTTGCTATGAAGATGTAAGAGTACATCTGAGATATATGTAGGGCTGATGCCTGGGGCCAGCTACATATATCAGGTTAGATTAACTTTTGAGTCTTTGTGGGCTTAAGTGCTGATCACACTTAAGTGATTCTATCAGTGGTATTGGAAATGAATGAATGCTTGTGAGATATTATAGTATTGAATGATATTGCGCTTAAGATCATGTGTAGGTGCATGAAGTACTCCTATTTAATATATTTTAATGGATGGTGTGTGTGGATGATGATCTTATCGTTAGTATGTTAAAGTATATTATCAAAGAATGTGTGGTGAAGTATGGATTTACTTTATTTGATAAATTATCTTTTAATATACTGCTTGAATTAATGATGAATCATTCTGTGTCTGAATTTCTGATTAGTATGAGAGAAAAGTTAGTTAGTGATGCATTATAAAGTACTTAGTTAATACTAATGGTTATTAAATCCCTGTTTTATTTCATATAACGAATATGTATAGAAAAAGGGAATTTTTTGAAATATTCAAACGAGTAACGGACGTGGTCATTTTTGAAATTGAGATTTATTTAAATGTGAACAAAGCATTTGAAATTCATTGATTTTTATTTCTGAAACTACTAGATTTGGTTTTAAGGAATTTTCTTATGATAATGTTTTATCCGCTCACTGGGTAATTTCCTTTTGAAATTACTCACACTCGCTTTGTTTTAAAATTTTCAGTATAGGTGTTGGATATCTGCTTAGTCAGCGGCGAGAGATGGCAGTGCCGCAGACCACGACAATAAGGAAGATTGATAAGATGAAGATCTCATTAGAGATAATTATATAATGTAAGCAGTGATATGTACATAGAGATGTATACTATTAAAATAGTTTTAAAGATTAGTATTTACTCATTGTAATATTATTGATAAGAGATTCTTTATTATCATTAAGTCTTTAATTATATATCTAAATATTATTAGTAGTAGTGAGGGCGTGACAAATACAATATATATATATATATATATATATATATATATGGCCTAATCATCTAGCCCCCATAATATATGCATAAACATGCCATCTATCTCAATTCTACAAAACCTGTCTAACCACTATAACAGGACAGGTTCTAGAGTAAATTTTGAAAAATTACTGGGAATTATCTACAATGAATTTGAAGCTTAAATTTTACACACAGCTAAATATATGTGTCTAGTTAACTCTGTAAAAATTTCACTTCAATTGATCATGTACAAAGGGAGATATTATTAACTGAATCCAACCAGTTCAATCTGTACTAACAAAATGAGCAATAAAATGTTCAGCTTTGTTTGACCATGCTACAGGCCAAATCAGCTAAATCTTAAAACTAATAAGTTATAGAGCACTCTGTGAAGTTTCTCTAGAATTAAACTTCACTCAATTTAGAGCATTTCAGCTCAAGATATGAGTAGAAAACCAAGATAGAAAAACTAATATAATCAAACCCGAAAATTGCAGCATATAAATCCTAGATTAAATTACCCCTAAATCTTAAATTATTTAACAAATAAAACTCTAAAACCTATAAAAATGATGTTTATTACCTAGAGATGATTTAGGATCTTCAAATTTCTCTTAAAAATCATAGTTGTAAAGATAACCAATCTCCTAGATCCTCTTTTCTTCCTTAAGCAAGTTCTTCCCCTTTTTTTTTTCTTCTTTCTTTTAACATATAAGTTTAAATCCCCCATCAATATACTTCAGATAATAATTTGATTGCTGAAATTGAAATTGCATATTATCCATTTAGGTATTTGTTGACTTAATTTTACTACTTATAAATCCTCAAACTTTTACTTAATCACCGCAAGCCTATAATTCACTCCTCTTAAATCTATATCTCCTTAATATTTTTAGTTCACTATCCTTTACTTTAATTGGATATCATATTATTTATTACCACTTAATTTTACTCAATTTGAGTGTCATTAAAATTTTAAAATTATTGCTCCTCAACCAAGTACTAGTCTCAATTCAAACCTACACCTAGTTTAACTATACACGTTATTCTATTTCAATTCAAGCATCATATCTTAATTCATTTAATAAAAAAAATGATCTATGAATGAAATGCATAATAGGTATGTATTTAATACACAAGTGTGACATTTCTCCCCATTTTAGAAAATTTCATCCTCGAAAATAGGATATAATAGGTGAGGGTATTGGTTTCTTATATCCTCCTCTCGTTCTCAGGTGGCTTCCTCGCTCCCATGGTGTTTCCATAAAACTTTCACAAAAGATGTAGTTTTGATCCTCAACACTTTTCTCCCTCTAGCAACAATTTGTACTGGTTCTTCTTCATAAGTAAAATTATATTTTAGCTCTAACGGTTGAACCTGTATAATGTGACTAGGATCACTTGTATACCTTCTTAATATGGACACATGAAAAATATTATGAATCTAAGATAATTCTGGGGGTAAAGCCAATTTATAAGCCACTGGACCAACCCTCTCAATTACATCATATCGACCAATGTATATTGGGCTCAATTTTCCTCTTTTACTAAACCGTATTACTCCTTTCTAAGGTGAAATCTTTAGGAAAACCTTATCTCCCACATTAAATTCAATCGGCTCCCTCTTCAAATCTGCATAACTCTTTCGTCTGTCCTGAGCTTTCTTTAGTCGATTTTGAATTAATTAAATCTTCTCTGTTGTCATTTGCATAATTTCTGGACCCATTAACTGCCTTTCCCCAACTTCATCCTTGTAAACTAGAGTTCTGCACTTCCTTCCATATAGAGCTTCATAAGGCGCCATCCCCAAACTAGAGTAATAACTGTTGTTGTATGCAAATTCCATCAAAGGCACATACTTATCCCAACTACCTTGAAATTCCATTACACAAGTTCGAAGCATGTCTTTTAATGTTTGAATTATTCTCTCTGACTGGCCATCTGTTTGAGGATGAAAAGTTATGCTAAACCTTAGCCTAGTCCCCAAAGCATACTGTAAACTTGGCTAAAATCTGGATGTAAACCTTAGATCCCAATCTAATACAATAGAGAATATAACACCATATAATCTGACTACTTCTCTGATGTAGATTTCAACAAGTTTATTTAATGAGTAACTCACTTTCACAGGCAAAAAGTGAGCTAATTTAGTGAGTCGATCAACAATCACCCAAACTGCATCATGTCTTTGCTGAGTCATAGGCAACCCAACCATAAAATCCATCGTAATATGCTCCAATTTCCATTCAGGAATAGGAAAAGGCTGTAATGTTCCTGCTGGATGTTGATGTTCTGCTTTAACTTGTTGGCACACTAAACACCTGGCAATAAATTCTGCAATGTCTTTCTTCATCCCTGACCACCAATAGTTATCCTTTAAGGTACGATACATTTTGGTACTTCCTGGATGTACAGCATATACGGAATTATGTGCTTCCTCCATTATCTCTCTTTTCAAAACTTCAATATTAGGTACATATAATGTACCACCATATAGCAAAGTACCATCCTCTGAGATCATAAAGTCTACCCTGTTATCCTACTGGACTTACTTTTTGATCTTCACCATTTGTTCATCTTGATTTTGTGCCTCCTTAACTCTAACAATCAACACTGGTCGAACTTTCAAAGTAGCAAGCAATGCTCCTTTCTCACCTTGAGCTAACTCCACATTCAATGTTCTCAACTCACGTAACAATGGAATTCTCACAGAATGAATATAAGATAAGTTATATGATGACTTCCTACTAAGTGCATCTGCTACCACATTAGCTTTTCCTGGGTGATATTCAATCGTGCAGTCATAATCTTTTAGGAGCTCAACCCATCTTCTTTGCCTCAAGTTTAACTCTTTCTGAATCAGTATGTACTTCAAACTCTTATAATTCATGAAAATCTGACACTTCTCACAATACAAGTAATGCCTCCAGATCTTTAAAGCAAAAACAATTGCTACTAGTTCTAAGTCATGTGTAGGATAGTTCAACTCATATGGCTTTAATTATCGAGAAGCATAAGCTACTACCTTTCCCTATTGCATTAGTACACAACCTAAACCATTTCTAGATGCATCACTGTACACAATATATTCTAGCCCTATCACTGGAAGTGTCAACACTGGTGCTAAAGTTAAATATGCCTTCAATTCATCAAAACTATCTTGGCATTCTTCATTCCAAACAAACTTCATGTTCTTCCTTAGTAATTTTATCAAAGGTGAGGCAATGATGGAGAAGTTCTGCATAAATCTTCTATAGTAGCTTGCTAACCCTAGAAAACTACGCACCTCGTGTACATTAGTAGGTGGTTTCCAACTAAGAATTGCTTCAATCTTCTTACGATCAACATACACTCCCTCGGCTGAGATAACATGCCCCAGAAATACCACTTTCTCTAACCTTGGCATACAATTATTTATCTCTCAATATTTGTAATACCATCCTCAAATTTTTAATATGTTCTTCCTTTGACTGTGAATACACCAAAATGTCATCAATGAATACAATGACAAAGTTATCCAGATAAGGCTTGAATACCCTGTTCATCAAATCCATGAATGCAGCTGGAGCATTAGTTAACTTGAATGGCATTACTAAGAATTCATAATGCCCGTATCGAGTTCAAAATGCTATTTTAGGCACATCTACTGCCTTAATCGGTGATACCCATATCTCACGTCAATCTTTAAAAATACTCTAGCTCCTTGCAACTGATCAAACAAGTCATCAATTCATGGTAAAGGGTATTTATTGCACATAGTCACCTTGTTCAGTTGTCTATAATCAATACACAACCTCATAGTACTATCCTTCTTCTTTACAAAAAAGACTGGTGCTCCTTAAGGTGATACACTGGGTCTAATGTGGCCTTTATCAAGTAATTCTTACAACTGCACCTTTAATTCTTTCAATTCTGCTAGAGCCATTCTATATGGAGCTTGAGAACAGGAGTTGTCCCTGGTTGCAAATTAATGCTGAACTCAATCTCTCTATCAGGTGGTAAGCCTGGAAGATCTTTTGGAAATACGTTTACAAACTCATTCACTATAGGAAGATTGTCAATTTTTTGCCCCTCTTTTTCTATGTCAATAACATATGCCAAGAATGCTTCATACCCTTTTCTCATCATTCTTCTAGCTATGAGTGCTGAAACTATATTGTAATGTTCTGAGCCCCTTTCACCTCTAAACATAATTTTATCACCTTCATAAATCTAGAACTCTGCCTTTTTATTATAACAATTAATTATTGCATGATATTTAGATAGGACATTCATGCCAAGAATCACATCAAACTAATATAGGCACTAAATTTGCTTCTATTTTCTGACCCCTAAACTCTAACTCACAACTCTGATAAATATGTCTGCTAACCACTTATTCACCCATTGGCAAATCTATAACCAAACCCTAGTCCATTACACACTTTTCTTTTGGTATACATGATGTGAATGATGATGCAATGAATGAATGAGTTACCCCCAGATTGATTAAAGCATAAGCATTTATACCAAAGATAGTTAACCTACTAGAAATAACATCAGGTGATGATGCTGCCTCCTATTATGTCATCACAAAGACCCTAGGTTGCACTGATGGTCTCTCTATCTGTACAGGCCAAATAGGTTATGTCTATATAGATGCACTACCCTCTTTACTAACACTGGCTCCGAAACTTCTACCTGAGCCTCTATAAAAGCCAAAAGTCCTACCTCCTCTACCAGCTATGCTCTGGACTCCTCTACCAGTACCGGTGCCAAACTATACAAGGTTAGAACAATCCCTCTTAATGTGCCCAGATCCACCACACTCAAAGCATTGAATGGTTCTCTTCCTACAATCTCCTTCCTCGTGAATGCGGCCATAAGTAATACAAAGTGTAGTCCTTCTAAATGAACTACCTACACTGGCCACTAGTTGTCTCACATAACTCTAACTAAACTGAAAAGACTGTGGTCTATTAGTGCCTGACCATGTCCAAGGTCCTCTACTGCCTCTAACTCCTCCTGTCTCTAATCTTTATTGAGATATACCATCTCCCTTACTGAATCCCTTTTGCTTCCTTGTCCAAACTGGAGCCTTGAACCTGCTTTCTTATCTATTTCCTCTCTAAGCTTTTCTTTCTCTATTGCCTTCTCAACCCAGCCCCTGAAATGTTGGCCCTCATATAGTGATAGCTCATTCTTCAACACTGTCTATAAACCCTCCTTGAACTTGTAGCACTTTTGAGCCTCAATTGGAAAGATATCAAAAGCATACTTATACAAATCTTCAAATCGGTCAACATATTCTCGAACAGTCATGTTTCCCTGTTTTAAGGCAATGAACTCATTCTGTCTCTCTACTTTGAATACATTAGTTAAATACTCTCTACAAAATTCTGTATTAAAAACATTTCAAGTCAACCGGTCCCTATACAGTATCCTAACTCGTGCAAACCAAGCATCTGAGATATCATGTAGCAAACTATATACATTACTGACCTTTTGTGCTTCTGTGAGTTCAAGTGTATTGAATGCCTTCTCTGTTGCCTTCAACCACTTTATATACCTCTTTGGAATCAATGGAACCATGAAAATCAAATGGTACACACTTCTTTGCATACTTAATAATGTCCCCAGGTTTCCTCATTTGTTCTAGAGCTGTCAAGGTAGCAATGATAGTCTCTGCAAGCACCCTCGGATCAAACTGTAAAACAGGCATAACAAAGGGTAAGGGAGGTGGAGGTTGCTCAATTATAGGGGTTCTAGCCTCAGACTCTAACTTTTGATTAGCACTGCCCCTAGACTCTGCCTGCTCTCTACCCTGTTGGCCAACATTATGTCGTCGAGGTCTACCTCGTCTTCTCCTAGGTGGCATCCTTTTTTTAAAAAAAATAATACAAATATAAGTAACATGATTTAAAAGTTCATTTGTAAAACTTGCACTTAATGAATAAATAATTAAATATATAAATAATTTTTATCCAAAACTTCTTATCTTAAAAAAAACATTTAAAAACTAAGACTTTATAAGTAAGAAAACGAGTAACCAAAACTCTGATACCAAAACCGTCACACCCCATCTCATATAGCCCGAGGTGGATATTTAGTATCTCATTCTGTCTCAGTAGCCCAGAATGGACACTAAAAACTTATTTCCAATCCACTTGATATTATATCTTTTATGCAAATAAGTAAATTTATACAGGTATACAGGTAAAAAGTTTTTATAAAATTTCACAGATATTTGAAAATATTAGTAATAGTAAGATTAACAACAATTTATTATTAATATAATACACAAACACGCTCATAAAATTTCATCATTTAATTATACAAAATAAATCACTAATAACTTAGCAGCATCAGGCGAGATGTTTGGGTCAACCTTAGTTAAAAAGTCTAAAGACACTCCCCATCACAGAGTCTACTATCAAGTCTTTCTAGCTGAAAGTTTTTAGAAAATAGAGTAAAATGACTACAAAGATACTCAGTGAATAGATGCTATAAGCAGAAAATAATTTAAATAAACCAAATATAATAAACTTCATAAAAATCAGAAGAAGAAGAACAATTGAAATTATATTATAATTCTTCTCAAAATATCAAGCTCATTCTTCCATCACATAAATATATATAAAGTTTAACCGGTAAAACACACTTTGTAGAAACATCAATATAACTTTTATTTATATTAACCATCCTTGTAACGAGCATCACAAATCAGCCATAACATACAGGTCATCATAATTATGTTCTCTAGGTATACTTGACGGTTAACCCTTCAACTATATTAGTACTGTACGACCCTTCTCCCTTCACCATCTTGCAATCAAGTGCCTTATTGTTTATTGTGCAATAGCAACCATAACAATCTCAAATGTGCATATATCATCTCAGCACATCCATACATCTCGTATAGGGTAGTAAGATATAAAACCAAATATCATTTCTATCAAATATTCAAACAAAATATCAACCACACATTTATAGTTGAAGAAAGCTTTCAAACCATCTATTTCTCTTTATAAGTCAAGGAAACAAATAAAAACAATCTTAAGCTCAATAAAATGATTTTAAAATAGATTACATGACCATATATAGAATAATCACATATTAAAATAATTATCTTGAAACCATAGTTATTTTAAATGCTTCAATCTCAAACTAATAATTTAAACTTATAACAAAGATGGTTTGAAAATAATGGAATAACATGAATTCAGATTCATAAAACCAATATATATAAACTTATTCATTTTAGCTATATATATATATATATATTTATATGAAATATAAAGTTTGAAAAGATTAAATATCTACTCAGCCAAATCAGCCTACACATCCAATGTCGAATTCTCAAACTGCCTACTTAATACCAGTACCTTCCTTAGCCTTTACAGCACCTAAAATATTCAATTCCATTTATAAATCATCAATACAATATATATATATATATATATATATATATATATATATTGCTAAACTAGCTTGATAAACATACTTTCAAACTTTCCCGCTGGATGTAAAAAACTGGCTTTTTCACTAGATTTCCTTTTTTTATAGTTCTCCAAAGAGTGTAGAATACTGCGAAGTACTTTCTAATAGGTATAGATGCTGGCTTCTTTAAGATCGATCCCTCTCATTAGTCAAGTTATTTCATTCTTCGCTTTTAGATTGTTAACTTCGTAGTAAGAAAGCATATATATATATATATATATATATTGGCCTAATCATCCAGCCCCCATGATATATGCAAAACATGCCATCTAGCTCAATTCTACACAACCTATCTAACTACTCTAATAGGACAATTTCTATAGTAAACTTTGAAAAATTATTGGAAATTATCCACAATGAATTTGAAGCTTAAATTTTACACATGCCTAAATATATGTGTCTAATTAACTCTATAAAAATTTCACTTCAATTAATCATCTTCAAAGGTAGATATCAATAACAGAATCCAACCAGCTCAAGCTGCACTAACAGAATGAGCAATAAAATGTTCAGCTTCGTTTGACTATGTTATAGGCCAAATCAGCTAAATCTTAAAACTAACAAGTTATAGAGCACTCTATAAAGTTTCTTTGGACTCCATATTTAGCCTTAATATAGATCTTGGGCTTAGAAATAAGCCTAACACATGCTCCTTGCTTCCCCTTAGTCTAATTCATGTATTTGGACTCCTTGTGGACCAAGTTCCTCATATTGAATTAGATGTATATATCTTGGGCTCAAATCCATATTTGATGGGTTGTTGACTATGTTGACCATAAGTTGACCTTTGAATTCACTTTGACTCTTTTCCATAACTTCCAAATGACCTTGAACAAGCCCCACAATAGCCTCTTTCATCTTCTTAGCTCTTGTAATTAGGCCTCCATCATATCTCAATGAATCTAAATTCTTGTTATTATTTGACTTGGACAAATTTGGCAAAGTGTCTAGTGAAATCCTCCTATGATCATTTGCTTCATGTATCATGCTTTCACACTTTCATTCATTATACCATGCTTGTTGGTAGATATGTATGTTGACATAATCATTATTATTTTTTCTTTGTAGACATGTTTTGCCATGTATTATACCATATGTTATTCTTGTTATATTGCTTGTATTATACCATGTTATGCCGTGCGTAATATAATTGCCATGTTCATGAACCTTATATAAATTTAGTTACATACTTGTGTGTATATACTGTGGTTGCACTTGCATGTAATTGCTACTTCACTCTTGTACTCATTCTATAGAAGCTTTGCATCAATATAGTAGGGCCTACAATACTTAGTGTTCGGGTAGTATGGAGATACCTTGTGTCATATGATATGCTCCTACTCACATCACATCCGAATCTAAATGTCTTATATATAAGCAGATTTGGTTTCAAGCCAGGGATTTAATTTGTTTAGTCTCTAAATAGATAATTTATCAGGTGATACCAAATAGCAAATCCATTTTTCTTCTAACTAGATTCTAGGATTGTAAGTGCTACTTTACCATCCCTAGGTGCTATTTCAATATTCCCCTTACATTTCCTTCATTTTTCTATAATAAGAAAAAAAAAGGACAACGAACAAATTGGTATTGAGTTCACATGCTGATATCAGCAATTGGTATTTTATAAATTGTACCTTTAAAGTATTCTATTCAGTCAATAGGTATTTTCTTATGAAAATACTCACCATTCCTAAAATTTTTATCTCTCCAGTAAGATTGACTATAGTGGATAGTTGTAATAAGAATAGCACAGCTACTGTAGGATTATATAGGGAACTAAAGATATAAAGGATGACATTGTCTTTCCCTTACCAATGAGTGAAAATTAGGTTGTCTTGAAAAATTGTTAATGATATATGTATAAGAAATGTATATTGAAGAATTGGTAGTTAAGTTAAAGTAAAGTTAAGGCATAATGCAACAATCATATGATGAGCAAGTATTTATAATTATTTTTAAGATCCTATTAATTACATCAAGGTTGTAATCTTGTCGTGTACATTTGGGATTTATTATATATATGTATAAATATATAAATAAAGTTTTAAATTTTATGGTTTTTTTGTGGAATTATCTATTATGTAAATAGCTGGACCTAGATCAGAAGTGGTACGCCGCCACAAATTTTTTTTGAATAAGGTGGTTCGAGAGTCATGCCCATCTAATGAAATTACTAATGAGGAGGAGTGTCACAATTTTAAACTCCTTTTTTTAAAAGTTATTAAAAGTCTCCTAATTGAAAGAATTATGGTTGTTATTTATCTCTTTAAATTCTTATGTCTTTTGTATATTCTAACTTTTTTACTTTCCATTGCATTAAAATTATGTAAACTACCCAATTAAATTTATTTATTTATTTATTTATTATTATTATTATTATTATTATTATTATTATTATTATTGTTGGATCTATACCTGAATATTTAATATTATATTTAATTAGGACTGGAATGTATAGAAAATAAGTTTGATTTGAAGGACTTAGTTGAAAATAATTAAGTTCGAGGATTTATTTATAATTTGGTATTTATTAAAAAAAAAAAAGAATGATTACGGTGGACGTGTTGGCTACATGGGAAGAGGTGAAGCATAAGTCACCATGCCCATGTATGCCAATGGATGAAAAATGGTTTTGGTACCATTTTTGGTACCAAAACTCGACAAAAAAAGTAAAAACAGAAGCAAAAGTAGAGCAGAGGAAAGGAAGGAAATTCAGCGAAGTCCATCTATTCATCTGAGAGTCACACAGGAGCTAGGAGTGACATGAAGGAACTAACATTGTTGGTGAGTGAACTCTCCTCTTTAAAACCCTATAGTTTTCTATAAGCGATTTATTAATCTGAATAATTATTTAGTCGATTGAATTGAATTTGATTCCAGTTAGTTTTGAAAAATTTGAAAATATGAACGTTAATTTGAATTGGGGAGGTGACACCTCAGCCCATTAAGGCCCAATAGGTGACACCTTTGTGGCACAAAGGTGAATGCCCGTGTGCTAAGGTGGCGCCTCTGAACTACTCAGGTGAACGCCCATGCAATGCAGGAGCAACGCCTTTGTAGCTGAGGCGACGGCTTTGTAATGCACAGGCGATGCCCTTGTGCAATTTTAAGCAATTTCTCAGGCCATTTGAATCAAAAACATGTTTCTGGATTGAATTTTTAATACCGAGATATGTTTATAATGTTTTGCTGGGCTGTGACCAAGATTAATTTTAGAAATATGATATTTGAAAGATTTTAAGTATTTAATTATTAAGGGATTATAGTTAGATTGTGCCTGGGGTACGACAGGGTTCAATTAGACATAAACCTGTGTCCGGGACACAGCAACTCATGATACTTCATGTATCCAAGATATAGTGATAGGCATGATTGGCTATTATATGATTATCAATTTAGTATGCATACTTGACCCGAATCTTCAATGTATTGTTTGGTACCTATCACATTGACAGCAATCTGATTATATAGTATACAATGATAGTTGTGATTTGATTATATTGTTTAAAGAAATCAAATGTGATTTGACTTATGCGATTTGAATATTTATGTTTGACTAGTAATTATGGATTTCATATTACTTATATTTTCTGTTGAAAAGTTATTATTTAAAATTGCCGAGAGTGTTTAATTTAGTTTATTCATTGAGTGTTTCTCGTAGAAATACTCACCACTCTCCTTTGTAAAAATTATTTTATTTTCAGCCTAGTCATTGTACATACGAGTAGAGTAATAATGGCGATCATGTGGATAGCACAAACCCTAGATGTCCTAGCTGAGGAGAAAGAGATTATGTATTTCATCCGTCATAATCCCGATGCTAAGTTATTATTCCATGTTTATGTTGATCCCATAGCCACTGAGTATCACACTAGCATGACAACCAGTGACTTCTTGGACAGTTATTTCCATTGCCTTTGAGACACAGGTTGGGGTCTAAGTCACTCTAACCTGGACATAGTCCTCGTTGACGCTGCTAAAGTTATGTCACTTTTTGCCGGTAGAGGGTTGAGCTTTGGGATAGTTACTACTGTTTTTGGGTAAATATATGGGTAGCACATTCTTAGGTAGTCAGTCTACCTTTTTCTAGGGATTTGGTAGGGCTTAGTCTATTTTGATGTATATGTTATATATATTTTTGGTAGCCCTCCTTCTCTAGCCTTCTTCCCTCACCGCTGAACAATAACTTCGTATATTATCATGTACATGTGTGTATATTATCTTTTTAGTTTCAGTGTTTGTGATTGAATTGACATAAGTATAAACTTATTAACTATTCTTGTATGTATGGAAAATATTAACCACATAACATTTATTATCGTTATTGAACAAACAATCCTAGTAAACATATATAGATAAGTTATGATCGAGTAACAAGCAAGTAGGGCTGAGCACGGGACGAAAAAAAACCAAACCAAACCGAAAATCCGAACCGATAGACAAAAAAACCGTACCGAACTGATTAATTTTAACCCCGAACCGAATGAAACCGGACCGTTTTACTAATTTGGTACGGTACTGGAGATTTGTAAAAAACCGTACCGAAACCGAACCGAAAATCGTACCGAACCGAAAATCGAAAATAGTACCGGATATTATATGAATAATATATATATATATATATATATATATATATAAACTATAAAATTAAGTTCAATAATAAATATTCATATCTATATATTATTATTAATTTCATTATTATTACTATTATAATAAATATTAAAATTACTTAAAATAAAATATTATTCACTAC
>CATIWO010291813.1:0-18687 GCA_949673435.1 Macaranga tanarius
AAGAGTTTTATATATTTAGAAACTAATATTATTAATAAAATTTAAAATATTAGTACTAAACCAATCAAACCGACCTATAAATATATAAAAAATTTTAAATATATAAAGAATTCAGTTCGGTTTATTATGTTTTTTTACTCTAAAAACCGAACCGAATTCAAACCGAATTAACGATTTTTCTCATAAAAACCGAACCGAAACCGAATAGAACCAAAACGCTACTTGGAGTAGCGTTTTGTATAGTACTTTCAAAATGCTACTCCAAGTAGCGTTTTGTACAAAACGCTACTCTGACCAACATTTTTTTTTTCTTCACCCGCCTCTCTCCTAAATTCACCCTAAATTGAGAAATTTTTTATCCTTTCACCTATAATTGGTAAATTTTTTAACAATTACTATATTTTGAGAATTAAAATCCTAAACTACACTAAATTGGTAATTGTCCCGCTATAAGAAGCATATCTCACAGGAGAAAAAATACTAAGCAATTCAAGATAAGTACTTGTGTCATAGTGGTCCGGGCAGTACTTGTGTCCACTCTGAAGCCTCAACACACTAATTTTGTTACAAAGAACAGGATACGATCAATGTCAAAAAAAAAAAAACCTTCACCCACTAAATTTTAGAAGAAATAAAACAAAGCCCAATGAAATTAAAGTGAAGAACTCTCACTTAAGAGCATCAAGAATAACATTGGCCTGATTATGAGTTATTTTGTCCCTTTTTTTTCTTCACTATTGAAAGATCGATAAAATCTTTTCAATCTTTTTGCAGAAGAGCTTTTTGGCTTAAGCAAAATCAGGCCACTAAAAGCTAATTGAAGAGCAACTGACGAGAAGCTGAAATTGAAGAAGCGAAGGGTGGTGGCGCAACCACTTGGGTGAGGAAGCGGAAGGTGGTGGTGGCATTACCGTACGGTAGACCACCAATGACTAATTTTCACTGTCAGGCAACTCCAAGACAATAAAACCCTCGCTCAATACAACATTCAACCCAAGTCCTTAGTTCACATATTGCTTAGGATATACGACGACGACGCAAAAAAAAGGAAGAACTTACATTACCCTAAGAAGGAAAAGCGTGAGAAGGAGAAAGAGAAGGTTGCGGTTTTGAAACTGTATAAGGTTGATGAAGAGAGCAGTGAAGTTGAGATGTTGAAGAAAGATTGTCCTGAATGTGGACATGGAAATTTCATGGGAGAGGAGAAAATGAAATTGAAGAGCTTGATTAGGTTCTCCAAAGGATTATTTCAATTTTGATTTCAAGTCAGAACTAAAGGAATTAAGGAGCTTTTCGATGGAGGCAAATCAGGCCACTAAAACCTGATTAAAAGAGCAATTGAGGAGGCGCCGTTGGTGGGTGAGGAGGCATAACCACTGGCTGGTGGGTGAAGAGGCGAAGGGAGTGGTGGCCGCGTTACTGTTGACGAGTGTGATGTGGAGGAGGGCTAGAAATCGAAGAGCAACAATATCAAGTGCAGAACAAGAGAAATGTGATCAGAAAATTTCCTCAACCCTAAAATTTTGTAACGGATTAACATCTGTTGCAAGATTGTAACGGATTTTCCTAGTCTGTTATAAAATTGCAAACCTGATTTCAAAATGACTACTTCATGAAAACACTTATATTATTTTTATAAAATAAAAAATTATTTTTTTAGAAATAAAATAAATATTAATTAATATTTTTATACCATAATTAAATTAAATAAAAATAAAAAACATATCAAAGGAAAAATTAATTGGGATATTTAGTAACGAAAAAATAAAGATATTATGGCATAATATATTTGTAACGGATTCAAGTTCGTTACAAATTAATATATTAGTATCGGACTATAATTCCGTCAGAAATTAAGTTTAATTTTGTAATGAATAATAAATCTGTTAAAAATTTGTAACAGATATATAATGTTACAAAGTAAAAAAAAAATTAAAGATATTATAGCATAACATATTTGTAATGGATTCAAGTTTGTTATAAATTAATATATTAGTAACGGATTATAATTCCGTTACAAATCAAGTTTAATTTTGTAACGGATAATTAAATCCGTTACAAATTTACAATGGATAATATAATCCATTACAAATTTGCAAGGATGATAAATTTGTTACAAAGTGTTCTAATAACTTTTTACTTTGTAAATTTGTAACGAACTAAATATGTTACTAATATATTTAATTTGTAACAGATTTATCATCCGTTGCAAAATTGTAATGGATTTGTAATCTGTTACAATGTTTGAAAGCTAAATATTTTTAGCATATTATTTTTGTAATGGATTGTGTCCGTTACAAATTAGTAACGAATTTGTAATCCATTACAAATAGTCTACAACATTATAAGTAAAAATTTAAAAATAGTAATATTTTATAACGGATTTAGGAGTTCCGTTACTAATTTATAACAGATTATTTATTTGTTAAAAAATTTATCATGGCCAAAGTCCGTTACAATTATTGTAACGGATCAATCTCTTACAAAATTATTAGAAATTTTTGGCGCCATGTATGCGCCTCTTTTTGTAATGGATTTTGTAACAGACATGTATCCGTTATAAATTACGTTATTAATTCATTATAATCTCTGTTTTTTTACGGATTTTGTGCCGTTACAAAAATTTTGTTACTGAATTGTTATTTTGTTATAAATTTGTTACAAAACAGTTACAAATTTGTAACAGCCGTTATCTGTTATAAATATCTGTTTTAAAACAGGCTTTTTCTTATAGTGTTCCTTTCTCCTACTTCCTCCCAACAAATGAGAGTTCTACATCTTCTGCCATATAAAGCTTCAAATGGTGTCATGTACAAACTACTCTGGTAACTATTGTTGTAAGCAAACTTCATTAAAGGCACCTGCTTATCCCAATTTCCTCCAAAGTCTAAAATACTAGCTCTCTATATATCCTCTAATATCTATATAATTCTTTCGGATTGTCCATTAGTCTGAGGATGAAAGGCAGTACTAAACCTCAATCTCGTACTTAGTGCTTTTTGCAAACTTGACCAGGATCTTGAGGTAAACCTCGGATCACGATCGGATACGATCAATACTAGCATTCCGTGTAACCTTATTATCTCTTTAATGTACAACTTTGCTAACTTATTCAAACTATAACTGATCTTGATAGCAGGAAATGAGCAGACTTTGTTAATCGATCTACAATTACCCACACTGCATCATTGACTTCCTGAGTCCTTGGTAAATCCACTATAAAATTTATGGTTATATGTTTTTATTTCCATTATGGTATTGGCAATGATTGCAATAAAGTAGTTGGATGTCTATATTCAGCTTTAACTTGCTGACACGTCAAACATTTAGAAATATATTCCGCTATATCCTTCTTCACCCCCTTCCACTAAAAATTCTCCTTTAAATTTCGGTACATCTTTGTGCTTCCTGGATGCATCGCATACGTAGAACAATGCGCTTCTTTTAATATTTCTCTTCTCAATTTCTCCTTATCAGACACATAAATTCTTTTTCCCATCCTTATTACTCCTTTTTCATCAGATGTCATATCTTTCACTTTCCCATTCTTAATGTCTTCACTCCACCTTGCCACTTCACCATCCATCCTTTGTGCCTGAGTTCTTTCTATCAACATAAGTCTCACCTTCAACGTGGCCAAAATACTATCGGTGGTATCTATGTCCAGCTCAACATTCAATCTCCTAAGTTCAATCAACATGGGCATCCTGATAGCATAAATATAGTATAGATTCCCAATCAATTTTTGACTAAGAGCATCTGCCACCACATTGGCTTTACCCGGGTAGTATTCAATAGTGCAATCATAATCCTTCAGTAACTCCACCCATCTCCTTTTTCTCAAATTCAAATCCTTCTGGCTAAGGATATACTTGAGACTTTTATGGTCCGTAAATATTTAACAAGTTTCTCCATAAAGATAATGTCTCCATATCTTTAAGGCAAATATCACAGCTGCTATCTCTAAGTTATGTGTGGGATAGTTCTACTCGTGTGTTCTCAGTTATCTTGATGCATAGGCAACTACTTTACATTCTTCCATCAATACAAAACCTAACCCTTGTCTCAAAGCATCACTATATACCACAAATTTACCTCCCTCTACAGGAAGAGTCAAAATAGGTGCAGTAGTCAACCTTTCGTTCAAAATTTCAAAACTTTGCTAGCATTCAAGAGTCTAATTAAACCTCATATTCTTTCTCAATAGCTTTGTTAGAGGTGATGCAATAATTGAGAAATCTTGAACAAGTCTCCTATAGTATCCTGCCAAAATAAACTTCAAATTTCTGTCATACTTTTAGGTGGTTCCCAATTCACTATGGCCATTATCTTATTCGGATGCACATATACTCTCTCTGCCAATATTACATGGCCTAGAAATACCACCTTATTCAACTAAAATTCACATTTTCTCAATTTAAAATAAAGTTGCTTACCTCTCAAGATTTCTAATACAATCCTCAAATGCTCTTCATGCTCCATGATAGACTTAAAATACATTAAAATATCATCGATGAATACAATTATAAACCTATCCAGATAAGGTTTGAACATTCTATTCATCAAATCCATAAAAGATGTTGGTGCATTCGTTAGCCCAAATGGCATCCTTAAAAACTCATAATGTCTGTATCTTGTCCTAAAAGCAGTCTTTGGAACATCGAACTCCTTAATCTTCAATTGATAATACACCGACTTTAAATCTATCTTAGAAAACACCATGGCTCCCTGAAGTTGATCAAATAAATCTTCTATCCTCGGTAATGGATACTTATTTCTAATAGTAACCTTATTTAGTTGCCTATAGTCTATACACAACCTTATTGACCCATCTTTCTTCTAAATAAATAACACTTATGCTCCCTAGGGAGTAAAACTTGGTCTAATGAAGCCTCTATATAATAACTCCTGCAACTGAACTTTTAATTCCTTCAATTTTGCTGATGCCATCCTATATGGAGCCTGAGATATGGGTATTGTACCCCGACAATAACTCAATTTCAAATTTAATTTCCCTTTCAGGTGGCAATCCCGGCAGTTCCTCAGGAAACATATATTTATACTTATTCACTATCGGTACTCTCTTTAATTCTACTTCCTCTTTCTTTTTATCTACCACAACAGCCAAATAAGCATCATACCCCTTCCTAAGATATTTCATAGCTGTCATAGCTAAAATTATCTTAGTCGGAGACTTTCTATTTTTTCATTTAAAATAAATATTTCCACCATCTTCCCTTTCAAATATTACTCGGTTCTCAAAACAATTAACATTCGCTCTATAGCGACTTAGCCCATCCATACCCAATATAGCATCTAAATCACTTAGAGGTAAGAGCATAAAATCCTATCCTAATACATCCTCTCCTATTTTTACTGCAATATTCCTAATAACCTTATCACAAATCACACTGACTCTCATAGGCATGCTAACCAACACTGGTTCATCGCTATCAAATAAATCTTACTTGTTGTGTAGGATAAATGTAGATGATATAAATGAGAATATTGCACCAGGATCAATTAACACATAAGCTAACTTATCGTAAAGGTAAACCGTACCCTTAATTACATCTGGTGCATTCTCGGTATCCTTCCCAGTCACTGCATAAATCCTTACTTGTTGAATATTATCTGCTGCGTTGGTTTATCCCGAAGGTCTATCCTAAGCCTGTGGAGCTCTACTAGCCTCGCTTCCAACACTGGTAATTCTTGCAGCAGTAGGAGGTCTTTCTGCTCTTCTAGGTCTAGGGGCATTCGACCCTTGCACTGAGGGTTCCCCTATCATACTCTTGGTGCATTCCCGGGCATAGTGTCGCATTTCATTGCATTTGAAGCATCTCATAATGCTCTGACCATAACTGCCCATGTGATTCTTCCTGTATAAGTTGCACCAAGGCATTGTTGCTCCCTCTCTCAGAATATTTCCAAAGTTATTTAGTCTGAAAGAAGGCATTGGTTGTCTCACGGACATCTGGCTACCTTGTAGTCAAACATTTCCTCCTTACTGCACATTACTCCTTGAATATGGGTTAAATCTTAACTTTTGATTATTATTACCCCTCTAAGGTTGCCTTGAAGATCCCTCTTGATAGTGAGATTTTTCCCAATTGGTAGTTTCCAACTCTTTGTCCAATATTTCTTGTTCCATTGGTTTTTTCACCCAACCTCAAAAAATTGTTCCAGTATAGAGGTTTAATTTTCCTCTTAGAGACACATGCAAGCCATCTTAGAATTTCTCACTCTTTGCTTCCTCAGCAGGATAAATGTCTTTCATGTATTGGTGCAAGCCTTCAAACTTGTTAGTGTATTCTCTTACTGACATTGATCCTTATACCAAATTTATGAAAGCAACGTTCCTCTGCTTCTGGAAATTCTCAGTTAAGTACTCCCTACCGAACTCTTCTTTAAAAAGCTGCCATGTGAAAGCTTCCCCATACAGATTTCTCACTCTCATCAGCCAGTCATTTGCTTTCTTAAATATGAGACCACACACATTATTCACTTTCTCTTCATCACTCAGTTGTAACGTATTGAAGACTTTTGCACAGTTTTAACCCACTTATCCACCTATTATGGGTCAAAGGTACCGTGGAAATTATAAGCCCCACACTTCTTTAAATGCTCGATGATATCTCTGAGCTTCGACATCACCATTGCCATCGTACAAGCCAAATTGGTAGCATCTATATGTACTACCGAGGCTGCGGTTTGGTTTGGCACATTTATGGGAATCACCGATGGTGCTTGATAGAAATTCCTTGCCTTTTTAGGTACATGCTCAAAGATCGATACTGAGGCAGTTGAAATAGATCTACCTTGCAAACTATCTATTCAAACATCTGGTTTATCATCTCTCTCATTGCGAATCGAGGCTGACGATGGAGATGATTCTTCTTGAAATGTTCTACTCCTACTAGCAATATTGGCTAACTCAACTAGCCTGACTCTATTTGGTTGGACTTCCCATCCTCTGCCTCTATCTCTACCCCTACCACGGCCTCGTTCACCTCCTCTACCTTGATTCCCTATTAATTCACCTTTAGTTCTTGCCATCTTTTGAAAATAAAATCATAGGACTTTAGTAATTTATATCATCACAATATATCCATATTCCATAATTAATATCCACCAACTCAATATTTTTTAATAGCTACAACATGTAACACAATATTTCTTAGTGTCTATAAAACCTAATAACCTAGGCTCTGATATTAATTAAATATAACACCCCTACTACTATCAATTTTATTAGTATGAATAACTAAAGAATTAATAATAATAAGGATATTACCCCTTAAGCCAGAAAGAATATCTTAACAACATAAAACTCTGTCATAACTAATCATTATGAAACCATTAACATAATTAGTGTATAATCAAAGCAATATCAATCTTTCTTGATTAATATATCATCTCTCTTTCTTATAATCACAATATTCTAACAATTATCACCATAATTCACAATAGGCAAATAAGATTGATACCATTCAAAATCATGAAATACAATGACCTTCTAACTATAATATCTTATTATCATCTGAATTCATCTAAATAATTTCATTATAGTATCAATACCCTTGTATTGAATAATCCATAATCATATACCCTGAGATATTCCAAATGGCAAGAAACATTTTGGTAGCATACAAATAACTCATAAATAAAATGATAATATCAGTACTACATCACCATCAACAAAATAAAAAATATACAATTTATATACAAATCTAAGAGTACTAGATAACAATTAAAATACCTTATTAACGTAAATATCTATAATGAGGGCATCTCTCTCTCTCCTGGTCGTATCCCGAGTCGACAAGATGGTGGTGGTGGAATCATGTCAACATCGATCATAGGACACTCTATTACCCCTCCTCAAATGTCATCACATCTCAAAAAGGATAAATCTCCCAATAACAGCTCTAAGGGTGTCTATGGCCTTAAGTAAAAAGCTAAAAAGGATGTAGATGTCTATCACTGCATCACACCTATGAGAGGGTGACCTGGACATCCGAGGAAGTGGCGTAGAAGATGCGGAAGGTCATACATATACCATCTAAATACTCCTCTCTAATGGCAGACAGTCGAACCTCCGCCCCTATAGGCTGGACCATAATCTTGAAAACTAAATCTGCGTCGGTATCATGGTACATGATGTATCAAACTAAAGTCTCTGCCTCCGTAATCTCGTAGACTATAGTCGCCCAATATACAGACATTTCTTCTAGTTCAATATAATAACTACCCTAATCTGGAAAATCATTTTTAAAATACAGTGGTGAGTAAATTAACAGGGAAATTACTCAATGAGCATTTAATAAAATATTTAATAAAAAGATAATAATCAGATTATGCTTTATTCAAAGTACAACATTAATTTGAAAACTATTAAACCTTACAACTGTACACAAGTATCAAAATACCCTTTTTCGAATAAAACATTTTGCTGATCATAAATCATCTAGCCAAAGCTCTAATCTCAAAAGAACTCGCTAAATAATTACATGAAATATATATATATACATATATATATATATATAAATTCATAACCATTGTTGTGTAGACTTTTAAAAATACTACTCATCAATTCCCTAAAAAGGAAGATTAAATCATATTGCTACTCATTGGAATTTGATTGAAGATTCATCATTTATGCTCTTTTTTGGTATTACATCTTATTTGAGTTCATTTAAATTGAAGTTCATATTCCTTTGGGCACTCGGCCTTATTTAAAGCCGTAGTAATTAATCATATATGATTGGTATAAATTATCATTATTCAATTGCTTTATACCCTAGTTCTCATCAAATAATACCCATATACAAGTACATATATCTCTCAAAATAACTCAACCAGTATCCACTTGGCCCATCCTGGCCAATTCACATAATAATTTCATAATAACCTCGTATGCATATGGTATAACCATAAGGATTTGCCCCAAAGACACCTCTACATCCATGCACTATCCTAGAGATAGTTATATACATTGAGTGGCCAACTCATCTTTCCTAACCACATTTATACAAATATAGATATGTATTTAAACCTTACTTATATATAATTTGATCATTATAATGTGTATAGCACATTTATTTTAATTTACATAATAATCATATTATTCCAATATTTATTTCTTATTTGACAGTAAAATTCTTAGTTTTGATGGATTTGCTTGCAAGCATTTAGTGTTTTTGTCTGAAACTCAAAATTATATGTCATTCATATGTCTTATGAATTATTTCAAATCACATTCTATCTATAATGCACCAAATTCATGAATTTTAGTAGTTTTTTAACATTTTCTAACACTCTAATTGCTCATGTATGTTTTCTAATGTTCGGTTCAAGTTTACCTCTCAATTTGATCAAATTCCAGTAATTTAGGGTGTAGAGTGGACCACAAAGGCGCCTCTTCTGTATAGAGGAGCCACCTGTTTACTACAGAGGTGTCACTTCTTTATAGTGGGGAGGACCTCTGCTGGCACCACCCTAACTCAATGAGGCACCGCCTCATTGGTGATCAGGCATCGCCTCTACATTGAGGCACCGCCTGGTCACCTTCTGTAACTCGACAGTTGTAGAAAATTTCATCGGAATTAGTTTTTATCACACACAATCACCATAAATCACTCATACATAATCTATAACATGCACAAATCACTCATACATAATCTATAACATGCACAAATCACTCATGCATAATCTATAACATGCACAAATCACTCATGCATAATCTATAACATGCATATCAACTAATATAACACCTAAATAACTCAAAGAGAACAAATTCTCAAGGAAAAAAAATTCACAATTTCATGAAAATTCATCAAACTTCTCAAACTTTTCTTAAAGAAAAACTAAAAGAAATTCATTATATTCAAGCCACTCACAGATTTGAAGATCAATTTTGATGTTTCCTTGCAAGTTTGTAAACCCTAGCTACAGTACTTCATGGTTTTCCTTCTCTTTCTCTTTCTCTTTCTTCTCTCTTCTTCCTTTCTCTTCTTCTTCTTCTTCTTCTTCTATACTATACCTCTTTGCAGACAACCAACCACTCCTCTCAAATTCTCCACTTTAGTCCTCTTTTTTTTTTTATTTCTTCATTCATTCTCTTTTCCTTCTTTCAATTTCACCCTTATATATTTTCAGTTAAATCCAAAATTCTATCTCTATAATTATACCTTATTTAATTCCTCGCAACATAATAATTAACTCATAACTCATTCATTTAATACAAGCAAATAAATTCTTAATTATCATTTAATCACATATAAATATTTTCTAAGGACACAGATGTTATAAGCTCTGTATAAATATTTATATATATAGGTGGTATTTTAGTATAAGCTAAGTATGGTATATGGAATATACATATTTTTATGACAATCTTAATGATCATATAGATGAAAAATTTTAAAAAATATATATGACAAGACTGAAGGACTTATGTATTTTTCTAGTTTTATTATTTCTGTTTTTGTTTAAATGATTCTTATTTTTTAGTTATTTGGTTTTAAATATTTGCAACAATTTTTTTTAATTATAAAAAAAACTCAATTTTAGATTAAAAAGGACTCAATATAGAATACATTTATAAATATAAAAGTGCGTGCAACAAGCATATCCCTTACACCAATATTTACACATTTTACTGTAATGCAATATCGGTGCACTAAAATTGAATTGATGTATAACTACTGGAGAAAATCACTATTATTGCATTGTTGACCTATTAGGTCATGCTGGCCGCTTGCATGAAGTCATAAAGCTCATTAAATACATGTCAATGAAACCAGGTAAATTTTATGTTGGTGGCATTTTTCAATGGTTGCAGCATGCATTCCAATGTGGAGCAAGGATAATTTACTGCAAATCAATTATTAGAGTTGTATTCATAAAAAAAGATGGATGGTATACATTGTTTTCTAACATATACGCCACTGCTAAGCGCTGGAAAGATGTTAGCATAATTTTTCTTACCAAAAATAATTATCAAATATTTTATTCAATAAAAGATTGGATATGGGTCAATACATATACTTAAAAAAAAACACAAAAAGAAATGAAGATTAGGAATTTACACAACTAATGAATAAACTATCAAATTAGTATTTTAACCATTTCCATAAATCTCCAACATCACTTTCAACCATCGAATCACTTTCCAACTTCATTGACATATTGAGTGACAAAGTTTTATGATTAATATCAAGAGATTTTGTTATATATGATTGTGAATAATCTGATCTTGATGGTTGTGCTTCTTCAAAAAACATGTGTGCTTGTTGAAAATGCATTCAGATTGTCTTTATTCACCCATGGACACTTTAGTTTTGTGTGTCCAATACCTCTACAATTGCTATATTTTCTTTTTGATTTAGCCCTGCTGTTCATACTACTTTGACTGACCTTTGTTTTGACAACCTCTAGATCATTTAAAAAATCAAATTTATCCCTTGTAGTACCAGATGTATTGCCATTTTCAACTTTGAATTTGATGTACAATTCTGCTAAGTGATATGTTAATTTTGTTATCTCATCACGCACCTTGGTGTAACATTCTAGATTCTTAGAACCTAAATATGCAACTCTCGTAATATTGGAGTGCAACAATGCAAACCATAATATTTGAACTTCTTTAGATTCTTAATTTTTGTTGACATATTTAGAGGCAATAATTGAAATTTTAGCATCCCTCCTCCATGTCTTTAGGATGTGAAATGATGGTATCTCCTTCAGTTACTCATATTTCATAACACAAAAACTATTATGACATGGTAACCCAAAACATTCGATCATCCCACATGAGCATTTGATCCTTTTATCTACAATGCAGTACTCTATCATCCTTGTATATCCTTTATCGCCATATTTTCCAATAGTGTATAATCGGAAACCATCAACCTCCTTGACATTTATTACAAAATAAGTAGCCTCTCCATTTCAAGACGTACTTTTTCAAAACTTTATAGTGTGTACACAGACACAGCATTTTTTGCAATTGTTTGCAAGTGGTTAGTCTTTAAAACTGGAGTAATATGGGCTGTTAAGTAGTCATTATGTAATTCTCCATGACATAACCATTGCAGTCCCTTATTAAACTGTTCCACAAACTCAAAAAGCTTAAGCTTCTTGTTGAAGTAAATATTCATGTACCAATTCATTCCCTCACAGCGTTGTATGCTAGTCATACCAGTAAAGAATTTATCCTTCAAGAACATTTTAGCCCATCTCTTATGTTTCTTATACGTATTCTGTACCCAATCATTATTTTAAAGCCCATAAACATCAATTGTTTTTTTCCATTATGTCTCATAATCAGCTTTTGTCATAACATCAAACATGCATCTTTTAAATGCAGCAAGAAAACCAAGATCTTTAATATTATGTACAGTATTATTTTTGGTGCACCAAAAAAGAAAACGGTGCACCAGAAAACCAAATACCAAATCACAAACACAAAATAAGAATTAGAAGACGTAAATTCCATTATCAACAACGGAAAAATCTTAACAATTAAAAACATTCCATTAATTAGAAGAATCATAACAAAAACTTAAAAACCTAGTAATACAATCTCGTCAATTTAATAATAAGCTCTAATCAATTTAATAATAAACTTTAAAAAAATCTAAACCCTAATAATAAACTCTAATCAATTTAATTTATATATAATTATAATAAACCATTGAAAAGCCCTATCCAATTGATATAGATAGAATAAGAATTACAATAATCACTCAGAATCCCTAGTCAAATTGATTTAGGCTCAACTAAATAAGAAAAAAAAATTACATACCTCAATAGATCGATACTTTTTTCCCTAGGGTTCAAATTTATTTTGACTCCTTTACAAAAAATTTCAAATTTTTCTAAAGAATTGTTTCTAAGAAAAATTAAAACAAAAGAGAACTATAAAGAAATTAAATAAAAAATATAGTTTTATTTGAATTCATATTTTTAATGTATAAAGAAAATATAGGATTTAAATATTTCAGTGGTCACCGAACTTTACACTTATTTCATTTTAGGTACTGAACATTAATTTGCTTCATATAGGTAACCCAACTTTGATTTTATTTTATCCGGTGGTCACCCGTTCCCTGCATGTCAACATGCCAGCCGGAAATTGAATATTCTTGGAATATTTGCCTCATAATCACACCCAACTCAGCACAAAATAATCCAGTCATGTGCCAAGTCAATATAAGGAGGGAAACAAGCAAGGCTGTTCAAAGTGCTATTGTCATGGATTTAGCTCGAGCTTCAGGCATTGATTCTCACAATACCTCTGAATTATGGCAACTATGGCAAAGATGGCGGGTGGTTAATTTCAGTCACTGAAATCGTTTAGGGTAGAAATTGGGGAAAATTAGGAAAGTTAAATTTTTTTAAGGTTAATTGTATGTATGGGTCCCACCAAATGACTAGGATCATATAGTTGGATAAATAAGTGATGAGTTGGTATAGATGACGTGGCAAATATTTTCAAATATTCGATTTTCGGCTGCCACGTTGACATACAGGGAACGGGTAACCACCGGATAAAATAAAATTAAAGTTGGGTTACCTCTATGAAACAAATTAAAGTTCAGAACCCAAAATGAAAAAAATGTAAAATTTGGTAACCACCGATATATTTAACCCGAAAATATAGTTTTATTTGAATTCAGGTTTTTACTTATTTTATTATTAAAAAAATAAAAAAAATAAAAAAAATGTTTTTTAAGCAAAAACAATTGTCAACCAATACAATAGGTAACTAGTTACATTAAATAGATAATTGCTATTTAAAAAATAAATTAAATATTAAATAATATAGAGGTATCTATACCCCAAAGTACTATAGAAGGCCCCAGGAATAACAATAAATTAAGCTTATCATATGAGGTTGTTAAATTGATGGATTAGGTACGGCTGGAGCTTCAAAACTTTTCAATTTACTTGATGCTTATGTCCATCATAAAATAAAACAATGAATTTTTAGTCCTAGTACTTTCATTTTTTTTTCTTCATATTGCACTACTAGAAACTTCACTTTTAGAGACGGAATCCGTTGCTAAATTGGCTAAAAAATGTGGCGCAATTATTTGAAACGGATTAGAGATGAAAATTTATTTCACTAATTATGGATAAAAAATTTTCATCTCTAGCGATGGAATATTATTTCGTAACTATTCCATCACTAAAATGGAATATTATTTCATAACTATTCCGTCACTAAGATGGAATTAGAGACAAACTGATGTTCCGTCTCTTATAATTAGAGATGAAATAGAGACAAATGTTTCTTTCGTCTCTAACTATAGACAGAATAATTATTCAATCACTAATTAGAGATGAATTTTTATTCTATCTCTAAATAGAGATGGTAATTAAATTATTATGTCTTTAATTGTAACATCTTTTGTTTTTTTATTTAAACTAATTTTTTATAATTTATAAAAATTTTAAAAATAGTAATTATAAATTATAATAAATGATACAATTTATAATTATTAATTGATAAATATAAAAAGTTCAAAATTTAAATTTTAAAATTTAAACCAAAGTCATCTTATCAAATTTTAAAAAGTCTTAGAAAATAAGACATCAGCATATACAATTATAATATTACCAAGAATTCGATGAGTTTGGAATTTCAAAAGTGTAATATGTGTAACATCCGTGTCCTAGAACCGGATTATTATTCATTAATAACAATTAAGAATGTTATTACTTCAGTTAATTAAATTTGGTGATTTGAGTTAATTATCAATTATTTGAATAAATAATTTGGAGTTAATTAGTATTATATGGAGATGTATTATTTTATCATTTAAGTTGATGTTATTTTTTTGAGGAATGAAGTTTAATATTTTAAATAGTTAGTGAAGGATGAAATTGAAAAGAAAAGAAAGGACTAAAGTGCAATGAATGGAAGTGAATGAATTGAGAAATAAAGAAAGAAAAGAAGAAGGATCAAAGAGGTAAGAAGGAGAGTTGTTAGAGATATACAGTGGAAGGTATAGAGGAAGAAGAAGAAAATGAGGAGAGAAGAGGAAGATCGGCAGAAGCAAAAGAAAGAGAAGAAAGAGAAGAAAAAGAAAAGAAAAGAGAGAAGGAGTGTGTTGTGAACCCTAGGACCAAATCAAGCAAGAAATCGACGGAGAACAGCAGGAGAAATTAGTGAGTGGAGTTATATTTTTATGATTTTAGTTTAAGTTAATTTTTGAGTTTATTTTTGTATAAAATGCTATGGTTTTGGATGTTTTATAAGATCTAGAGTGATCTAAGTTGCTTAAGGCATGTTTTGAGAGTGTTATGGAGTTATAAGTTGATATTTGAATGATCTGTGTTGAAAAAATTAAATTTCTGACCGTTATTCTGCAAATTTCCATTTTGAATTCGAATTTCAGTGGCACAGAGGCGTGCATCTGTGTGTACAGGCATGCGTCTATGCGTACGAATGTACGCCTGTTAAGCCCAGAGGCTGGCACCTCTTAATCAGGGCATGGCACCTCTGTGCAGAGGCGTGCACCTCTGTACAAGGGCGTGCGCCTCTGCAGTTGAGATGTGCACCCCTACAGCTGAGACGTGCACCCCTGCAGCTGAGACATGCACCCCAGCACTCTGTCACACGCCTCTATGGCCCAGATAGACTCTTCTAAGACTCATTTCGTGACCCGTTTGGCTGAAATCTTCAAACTTTCATCCAGAACTTGTATTAGACATTTGAATAATGTACCAGAACATAAAAATGGCTGAAAAATAACTTCTAACAAGGAATCGACCTAATGTTTGAAAGTCTAAGACAAAGAGACTAAATCTTATGAATAATTGATAATATAATGTAATTTTATATGAGAGTGTATATGTATATGTATATGGGATGAGTTGGGATAAGGAGCTGGCCACTCGTTGATAACTGTCTTTGGAACAGCGCAGGGATCTAGAGGTGCCTTTGGGGCGGATCCTTGTGGTTTATATGTATGCATATGATGATATTGAAATAAAAAAATAAATTGGCTAGTGTGAGCCATGAAAAGAAAGTTGAAATGAGGTGTGAGAAAGAGAGTTGTTGTATATGATTGATTCCTTCGGGGAAAGGGTTGAGATTATTTATGATGAGATAATTGAGATAATTATCAATTGAGAATAATGTGAATAATAATAATAATGGTGTGCATGGAATGATCAACTCTCAACCTTAATAATGATTGAGGTGTAACCTCCTAATAATTAAAGGATGAAAACCGTTGTGATAACTAAATATTGTGAGAATCGCTATTAGAAATGTCAGGGGAATAAAGCTTACTTAGCTTTGGAAATTTTAATTATTATGGATTTTGTGTTTATTAAAGTAAGCATTTTAGGCTATAATTTTGTAATGATCTTTATTGGATAACTTTTAAAGGAAATGAAGGACTCCTTTGATGATTTGAAATGGTTTGAGTTTTACTTCGGAAAAAGGAAATTCTTATCCTTTATCAATCGGATTTATTATGATTAAAAGTATTTGATTATTCTTGTGAAATGGAAATGTCTTGTCCAATATTTTGTACAATGATGATTTATTATAAAAAGGGTTTATAAATTGAGATTTATTGCTGGGAAAATAGTTTAAAGAGGTTTTGGTTTGATGATTTGTCATAAAAGATATTTTGCTGCTCACTAGGTAATTTCTTGTGAAATTACTCACCACTATTTTTAAAAAAATGATTTTTTCAGATTAAGATAGTAGCTATCACTGGAGGAAGAGATGGTGGTTCAGTGGGCATCGATGGTTTATGAGGTTACGCATGCAGAGACGTCAGTGCGCTACGTGGTTTGCCACGATGCTGATGCTGAGTTGGTTTTCAAGGTTACTATTCTACCGATAGGAGCTGACGCACGCATCTCATCCGTGTGCGAGGAGCATGAGGATAGCGTCTATTCCATCTTTCGCATTACTTATGCTACCGCCCTGGATGTCGAGGTCTCCCTCACTTGGGTGTGATGTAGTCTTGTGGATGCATCAGATTTTGGGATTTTTGCTTTCAGCCATTTCCTACACCCTATATAGAGCGTGTCACCAGAGCTATTTTTGAGCCAGTGGGCTAGTATTTTGTTGAGGGTTAGACCTGGACTTGTGCTGATGTTGCTATATTTTACTACCACTATCCTGTGCCGGACGGAGATCCGAGGTTTATGTTTGGGATTAGATGCTAGGGCAAATGATAATGTACCTTATATTATTTGTATTAGCATCTAGTACTCTGATTGTATATTTGGTGATGTATATATTTATATATGTGGATGGATGGTTAGCACTACGGTGCTTATGATATATTTATATATGATTGACCTTGGTATATTATGATGTTATGATTATTGATGATGATGAATTGGTGTATTTATTGTGACTGGATGTATACGATTAATAGTGAGAAATGGATATATATATGAATTCTATGAGAAATATCAATGGAGGCTTAGATGAGTTATAAGCCAGACTATTGATGTACGAATGAAAGGTTTTAAATTGTACAGGTGTTTATTGTATCATTAAGAGTTTATATATAACCTTAAAAGCTCATTAAGTGTATTAAGAATTAAATAACTATAGTCACTGCAGATAATTGAATATTAGTGATTAATTAGAGGATAAGGTGTGACAATGAAAATATCTAGTGTATTTTAAAGTTGTTTGAAGTGTTATTTACATTGAATTAAAGATTTAAGTGGATATTTATTTGTATCATTTATGAAATTTTAAAATAATTCTCATGTGATGGGATCTTTTATTAAATATTTTGGAGATATAAAGTATTATTCCTTGAAAGGTTATTTTGATAAATTGTATTCATTTATGAGGATTTTAACAGTTTTGAGATTATTGCTAGGAATGTGGTTCAAAATTGTTTGGATTTAATGTTTTGTAACTAAAGATATTTTAACTGCTCACTTGGTAATTTCTTATGAAATTACTCACCACTGTTTTAAAATATTTTTTCCTAGATTAGAGTAATTATTCGACTCTGGAAGAAATGACTGTATATTGGTCTATAATAGAATCTGAGATTTTGGAGGCAGAGACGTTTGTCCGGTATATAGTACATCATGTTACCGATACAGAGCTTGTCTTCAGGGTTATATCACTACTAGAATTGAGGCTTTTAGCGACGGAAAAATCCATCGCTAAAAGCCTTGAATCCGTCGGTAATTCATTTACCCACGGATTCCCAACGGAAAAAATTCTGTCGGAAAAATGCTCGTCGCTAAATTTTACCGACGGATTTTTGAAATTCGTCAGTAAATTAGCGACGGCTATAGTCCGTCACTATTTAGCGACGGACTATAGTCCGTCGCTAAATACCGACGGACTATTATCCGTCACAAATTAGCAACGGACTGTCGTCCATCGCTAAATACCGACGGACTATTATCCGTCGCTAAATACCGACGGACTTAAATCCGTCGGTAATTTACGACGGACTGTCTGTCGCTAAATCCGTCGGTAAAAGTAATTTTTTTTATAATTATATTTATTTAATAATTATAATTATTTAATAATTTAATAATTTTTTTAATAATTGTAAATTATATAAAATATTCATTAAAATTTAATTATAAAAAATAATCGTATTAAAGAACATAAATAAATAATATATTTGAAACACAAATTAACATTATATTAAATTAATAATGTACGGAAAA
>CATIWO010291821.1:0-18804 GCA_949673435.1 Macaranga tanarius
GTGCGCCTCTTCTGACGAGAAATGGGCCTTAAATGGGTCTGATCTAGTTTGGGCTGAAAGCTTTGGTTTATGGACTGAGTTAGGTGCTTTAGGTTTGCCAGGTGGGTTTTGGGCTTTTCCAAATGGGTCTGAATCCAATCCTTCATCAATCTGGGCTTAAGTGTGGACTTTCATCATTGGGCTTTGGCCTCGCAGGCCGGGTTGGACTTCATGTCCACACATATACACATTATTTTATTTTTATTCTTCTCATCATAATTTTTAAAAGTTAATATAAAATCAAAGTACATGATTAAAAAATCATTATAAAAATTTAACGAAAATTTATCATATAAAAATTATTATAATTTTAATTTTTATGACAAGTGCTATAACATATTAATAATAGAAAAAATAAACATTATATTTTCTTTTTATCAAATATATTTTTTATAGTTTAATTTAATTAAAACAAGTGCGGGATATAATTTCTTAAATTACATACGGTTAATTTTAGTTCTATTCATTGAACTTATGAACATTTTTTGATATAAAAAAT
Source organism: Macaranga tanarius (assembly GCA_949673435.1). Taxonomy (NCBI): domain Eukaryota; kingdom Viridiplantae; phylum Streptophyta; class Magnoliopsida; order Malpighiales; family Euphorbiaceae; genus Macaranga; species Macaranga tanarius. The sequence goes on from CATIWO010291821.1 coordinate 539, forward strand.
TATTTTTGAATTTTTATAATTAATATTTTTAATCACATAATTTAATTTTTATATTATTTTATTAAATAATGATAGAAAATTAAAACAAATTATGTGCATATGATATTAAAACTTTTTATAAAAATAAAAAATAAAAAAATAAACTTATATGCGTATGATATTGAAAAAAATTGTTCATGAAAAAATAAGATTTGTTATTTTTTTTTTAAATTTGATGCAAATTTTACAGTGATTTATACAATATTAAATCTTTTAATGCAAAAAAAAAAATTACAAGTAGTTTAAAATTTTAAACATCAAACAATGAATTTTGATAAAAAAAAAAGAGTAGTTTAGCAACTATAATTAATAAAAGATTAGATATTGATAAAAAAAAATTAGCCATTTTTTATGCAAAATAAATAGAGATTTACAAGAAAGGATAATTATGTAATTTATAATTTCAAAACACTAAAAAAGGAGTGTGAAAATAAATAGGTGGAGTGCAAAAATCCTCACCCTATATATATTTAGTAGATAGTAGCAAGTAATAAATCCATATCAAAAAATATTTTTTTTTTGAAAAAATAAAATCTTTATTGCGTCACCGTGATTAGCAATCTAGCTTAACATGTTGAAGATGTTGTATATATATTTCAAAAAGACAATTCTAGCTCAATTATTTTATATAATGAATTTGAATTCGAATTTAAAACACTTGTTAATTCCTAATCTTTATTATTATTATTATTATTATTGTTGTTGTTAATGTTAATTTTTATTATTTTTAATGACATTTACTCAAATATTTTAATTTGTAAAATTCAATTTTTTGTAACTTCCCTACTTATTTTATTGCTCTTTAATTCTAATGTTTATAATTTCCCTAATTATTACTATTTTCAGCTATAAATATTTTCAAAAGGTTGTGAATTGGATGAACACTTTTGCCGGGACAACTAAATATATTGATTTGCAATCCTTGTCATCTAGTCTAAATAGAGTATATAAGAAGGCATGTTCAATATTGGAGGATTACTTGCATACACAACAAATAAAATCCTTAAGGATAGTGCTCTTTTGCACACCTCAGCCTCTTTTCTTCTTCTTTATTTCTCTTACTTTTTGTATTTGTTTTTACTTCTATTTCTAACAATCTTAAAGATTTATTTATAACAATCTTTATTATTATTGTTGTTGTTAATGCCAATTTTTATTATTTTTAATGACATTTACTCAAATGTTTTAAGTTATAAAATTTAAATTTTTGTAACTACCCTACTTATTCCTCTTTAATTCTAATGTTTATAATTTCCTTAGTTATTACTATTTTCAGTTATAAATATTTTCAAAAGATTGTGAATTGGACATACACTTTTGCTGGGACGATAAATATATTAATTTACAATCCTTGTCACATAGTATAAATAGAGTATATTAGAAGACTTGTTAAATACTGGAGGATTACTTGCATACACAACACCTTAAGGATAGTGCTCTCTTGCATGCCCTAACCTCTTTTATGTTCTTCCTAGCTTCTCTTACTTTTTGTATTTGTTTTTGTCTCTATTTCTAACAATCTTAAGGATTTATTTCTTTCTTGCTTACCATGGATTTTGCTGTAAATGTCAATATTTACATTCTTGCCAACAATAATACTACCATTGGAAACAATTATAACAATGTAATTGCTTTTCACTGTTAATGCTACTAGGCCTATTACTTCTGCCACAAAAATAGTTTATGTTGTCCTGTACTCTAAACCTTTTCCATATATCTCCAAATAGAGGTGTTTGGAAGTAAACACTTCAAAAGGTAATGCAAAAAATAATTCTTTTAATTATAAGACTAAAGTGACTAACCCTACTTTTAAAAAGAAAGAGAATTGCTTCGTTTGTGGTAAATCAGGACATTATGCACCTCAATGTTGCAAGAGAGTCAAGAATGAGAACCATCACAAACCAAAAATAAACTTAGTGGAAGGAGATGATATAACTACTGATGTTCTCTTACAAGATAATATCATGGCTAATGCAAAAAGAATGGATGGTTAACTCGAGAGCGATAAGGCACATTTATGCAAATAAAGATGCTTTCATTTCATATGTACCTATGAAAAATGAAGAAAAAGTAATTTACATTGGCAATTCGCACACTACACAAGTGATTGGAAAAGGTAAAGTTATTTTGAAGCTTACTTTTAGGAAGACTTTGTCCTTGAATGAGGTTCTCCATGTTCCTAATATTAGAGCAAAATTAATTTTTGTGCCTTTTTAGATGAAACTGGGGTTAAGATTTTATTTGAGTCTAACCAAATTATGATGACCAAAAATAATACTTTTGTGGGAAAAGGCTATTGTAACAAGGAGTACTTGTACTCAATATTGAGAATGTTATCAATGAAACTGCATCTTCTTCTTAATTAATTCATATAATTTATGGCATACTAGATTAGGACATATTGATTTTGGCTATGTTAAGAAATTGCATTCTTCAAGATTAATAAATGGAATTAATTTTACATGCATAAATAAATGTAAAAATTTATGCTGAGGCTATATTGACTAAGAAAACTTATACACCTATTACTAAAGAATTAGAATTATTGGATTTAATGCATTTACAGATTTAGGTGATTTAAAATAAAAATGATTTGAGGTGGTAAAAAATATTATATGACATTTATAAATAATTTTTTAAGATATACAAAAGTTTATTAGCTTATACATAAAGATGAAGCTTTTAATATATTTATAATATATAAAGTTGAGGCTGAAAATCAATTAAATAAAAAGATAAAAAGAATTAGATCAGATAGAGGTAGTGAATATATTTTACTTAATGAATTTTATGAAAAAAAAGGAATAATTCATGAAATTACTCCTTATTCGCTCGAATCAAATAGAGTAGCTGAAAGAAAGGATACGACACTCAAAGAAATGATGAATTCACTTATTAGTTCTTCTGCACATGATAATTTATTGGGAGAGGCTATTTTATTTACATGATATACACAATATAGAGTTTCATATAAGAAAATTAGAAAAACACCTTATGAGTTATAGAAATGTCATCCACCTAATTTAAAATATTTAAAAGTGTGGTCGTGTCTTGCTAAAGTTATGTTGCCTAAACCTTAGAAAAGAAAAATAGGTTCTAAAACCTCTTATTGCATGTTCATTGTTTATGTTGATCATAGTATTGCATATAGATTTCTTGTTTAGAAAAGTGATGTTCAAAAATGCGACATTATTATTGAGACAAAGAATGAAGAATTCTTTGAACATATTTTTTCCACTGTCTGATAGAATTTCTCGTACACTAACTATTATTAACAATCAAAATATGGATAATTCAACTGTAGATAATCTTGATAATTTAGATGTTATATTGAGAAGGAGTAAGAGACCGAGAAAAGAAAAAACTTTTGGAAATGATTTTTATATTTGTCTTGTAGATAATAATCCTTTAACTTATTTCAAAGCAATTCTTCTTCTAAGGCATCTTTTTAGAAAGAAGTCATTAAAACTAAAAATGAATCTATTTTGCAAAATCAAATTTGAAATTTAGTTGATTTACCTCCAGAAACAAAACTATTGATTGCAAATGGATTTTTAAAAGAAAATATTATCCTAATGGTTCGATTGAAAGAAAAAAAAATTGAAAATAATTTTATACCTATCTTGTAGATAATGATCTTTTAACTTATTTTAAAGTAGTTTATTCTTCTAATATATCTTTTTAGAAAGAAGCTATTAAAATTGAATTTGATTCTATTTTGCAAAATCAAACTTAGGATTTAGTTGATTTACCTCCGACAGTAAAAACTATTGGTTGAAAATGGATTTTTTAAAAGAATATCATCTTGATAGTTTTATTGATAAATACAAAACTACATTAGGAGCTAAAGGTTTTATTTAAAAATAAAATATTGATTATTTTGATACTTTTGCTCCCCGTAACTAGAATTGCATTAATCCACATTTTAATTGCATTGGCTTCTATTTATAAACTTTTTATTCATCAAATGAATGTTAAAACAATATTTTTAAATGGAGATTTAAAAGAAGAGATATATATAGTGCAACCTGAGGGCTGTATAACTTCTAAAAATGAAAATAAAATTTTTAAATTGAAAAAGTCTTTACACGGTCTTAAACAAGTACTTAAACAGTAGCATGAGAAATTTGATCATACTATAATGAGTAATGGATTTTTATCTATTCAAGTGGATACATGTGTATATATTAAAATTGTTAAGGTGAATGTATAATCATTGCTCTTTATGTGGATGATATGCTTATATTTAGTATAAGCCTTGATTTAGTACATAATACGTACCAGGAGTTTTCTACCTTCCTAATTTGATATGAAAGATATGGGTGAACCTAATGTCATTTTGGGTGTTAAAATCATAAGGAGAGACAATATTATAATATTATCATAGGATCATTATGACGAGAAACTTTTTAAGATCTTTGAAAATTTTTGACATAAAACTTGTGAGTACTCCTTATAATACTAATACATAATTAAAGAAAAAATTGAGGTGGTCCTATTTCTCAATCTGAATATGGACAGATAATTAGGAATATGATACACTTAGTGAACTTTTCTAGACCTGACATAGCATATGTTGTGTGCAGATTAAGTAAATAGACTTATAATCCCAATTATGATCATTGGAATGCAATAGTCAAACTAATGAAATATTTGAGAGGTATCATAAATTATGGTATTAAATATAATGGATTTCTCATTGTATTAGAAGGATATAATGATGCTAATTAGATCTCAGATTTAAATGAGACAAAATCCACTAGCAAATATATATTCACTATAGGTGGAGGTGTTATAGCTTGAAAATCTATAAAATAGACTATTATAACTAGATCCATCATATTATCAGAGTTTATGACTCCAGAATAGTAGTGAAGCTGAGTGGATAAAAAATTTCTTATAAAAAATTCCATTAGGTATGCAACCAATACCTTCAATGTTTATACATTGTGATTGTCAAGTGACAATAGTCATTACAAAGAATAAAGGTTTCAATGGTAATATACACATTAGATTAAGACATTATATGGTTAAACAACTATTGAAAGATGGAATAATATCTGTCAGCTATGTAAAGTCAGAAGTGAATTTGGCCGGTCCTTTGACTAAACTTTTAGGAAGAAAATTGATTTATAAAACATCGAGGGGGAATGGAACTTAAGCCAATTGAAGAATAGTATTGATAGTAACCCAAACTTTATGATTAGAGATCCCATAAATAAGATTCATATGGGTAGTAATAAGTCACTATTATTCTTGATAGCACTTAAATAATGACCATTCCTATTATGTGAGTATGTTATAGATTGCATGATTTGAGAGGATGAGCTAATACTCTTAATGATTTTATTAAAGAGTGGTATATATCAATGCAAATATATACTTGATAAACTCACCTATGTGAATGTAACACCCGATCCCACCACTACCCTTGTTAGAAAGTCGCACACTTAACCTTTCTAACTTAAGTACTGATGTGGCCGAGTATTACTTCTTTCTTGATCATCATCTAGATAACTCTTAATCATATGAATATAATATACATATTCTAAAATTTCTCCATCACTATTATACACAATTCAAATAGTATAAATCATTAATTTACACCTGTTTTAAACGATATCATACAATTATCAAATATCTTAACTATACAATATTCTTGAGATTCTTCATTGTTCCTGCTTCTCTTATTAAATATTTAGCTATCTTTTAGACAGCCACTCAACCCTGAAAAATTAATAAACAAGAGTGGTGAGTATTTCCGGTGGAAAATACTCAGTGAGTGAACAAATTAACAAGAAACAAAACATTTTAGTAAATCTCGATATCTCATTAGATGAAAGCTTAAATACACCATTTAGTGTGATCCAATTTTACACCAAATGTAATACTAATAGATTCTATGCATATGTTAACCTAAGTGTAATCAACACTTAGACCAATATTAACTCAAATGCCAAATCTCAATTAATATATGTATCTGGCCCCAGGTAGCAGATAAATATAATTCTCAGTTATGGTCTTGTATTTACAAGAAAGAATGTATACCTGGCCCCATGCAATGGCTATACATACTTACGTACTTAACCACTTTACATCTATAGGGTAGTATATGTATCCGGCCACAGGCAATGATTATATACACTCACCAACCCTACATCTAAAAGGTAAATTGTACACCCGACCCCTGGTAACGGCTATATATATTTACCAGCTCATAAGTTATAAGGTAAGATGTGTACCTGGCCCCAGGCATTGGTTGTACCCATCTACCAATCCTGCCATGTCCCTGATATAAACTTACTATCTATTAATACCACATACATTGATGCTCATCATAATATCAATCACTTGTGAGTTGTTGTGTCCCGAACACAGCCTTACATCTCACAATTTCAGTATATTTTTAAATTTAGGTTAAATACTGATCAGAAATAACTCAAAATAACATTTTGAACCACTGAGGCATCGGTATTGTGCAGAGGCGCCGCCTCTGTGGCCACTGAGGCTGCGCCTTATTAACTCAATACCAATAAGGTGATGCCTTTGTGGCCACTGAGGTGCCACCTTATCAACTCAATACTAATAAGGCGACGCCTCAACCGTCACCTTATTGGTATTGAGTTAATAAGGCGGTGCCTCAGTGGCCACAGAGGCGACACCTCAGTGGCCATAGAGGCGGTTCCTTTACATTGTACCGACACCTCAGTGGTCCAAAATATTATTTTGAGTTATTTTTTATCAGTATTTAACTCAGATTTGAAAATATACTGAAATTGTGAGATGTACGGTTGTGTTCGGGACACAACAACTCATAAGTGATTGATATTATAATGAACATCAATGCATATAGTATTAATAGATAATAAGTCCATGTCTGAGATATGGCAAGATTGGCAAATGGGTACAGTCGATGCCTGGGGCCGAGAACACATCTTACCTTGTAGATTATGAGCTGGTAAATGTGTATAGCCATTGCCAGGGGCCGAGTGCACAATTTACCTTATAGATATAGGGTTGGTGAGTGTGTATAATCATTTCCTGGGGCCAGATACACATACTACTCTATGGATGTAAAGTGGTTAAGTATGTAAATATGTATGGTCATTGCCTAGGGTCGGGTATACATTCTCTCTTGTAAATACAAAACTATAATCGAGAATTATATTTATCTGCTGCCTAGAGCTGGATACATATATTAATTGGGATTTAGCATTTGAGTTAATATTAGTCTAAGTGTTGATTACACTTAGGTTAACATATGCATATAATTTATTGGTATTGCGTTTGGTGTAAAATTGGATCACACTAAATGGTGTATTTGAGCTTTCATCTAATAAGCTATCGAGATTTACTAAAATATTTTATTTTTTGTTAATTTATTCACTCATTGAGTATTTTCCACCGGAAATACTCACCACTCCTTTTTATTAATTTTTTAGAGTTGAGTAGTTGTCTAGAAAATAGCTAGATATTTAATAAGAGAAGCGGGAGCAGTGAAGAATCTCAAAAATATTATATAGTTAGGATATTTGATAATTGTATGATATCATTTAAAATAGTTGTAAATTAATGATTTGTACTGTTTGAATTGTGTATAATGGTAATGGAGAAATTTTGGAATATATATATTATATTCATATGATTAAGAGTTATCTAGATAATAATCAATAAAGAAGTAATACTCGGCCACATCAGTACTTAAGTTAGGAAGGTTAAGTGTGCGACTTTCTAATAAGAGTAGTGGTGGGGTCGGGTGTTACAATTTTAGTATCAGAGCAAAGGTTATTAGATTCTATAAACACTAATGAATATAGAATTTGATGGATATTAGTGATGATATGAGTTTTGATGGTAATTGACTATGTTAATTTTGAATTTCAGAGAGATGGCAAGAACTAGAGGTGGTTATATAGGAATTTAAGGTCGAGGTCGTGGTCGTAGTCATGATCATGGGCATGGTAGAGGTCGAGGTAGAGGTAGAGGTAGAGGACATGGCATCTAGGATAATAGAGCGGAGTTGGTAGAATTGGCTAATATCTTGACTAGGGGTCGAGCATTTCCACGAGCATCACCTTCGTTGTCAGCATCAGTTGGCAATGAGAGGAATGGAATACATAATGCTCAAATGGATAGTCAACAAGACAGTTCGGCACCGGCCGTACCTGTAATATTATTTGAGAATATGCCTAGGAGAGCATGGAACAATTATCAACTGCCGCAGCCAATGATGTATGTGAATGTGCCGAATCAGCAAGCACTACCAGTGGTACATATAGATGCTATTGATTTAACACGTACAATGGCAACTTTAATGTCATAGAGAGAAAAGTATAAGAAATTAGGAGACATTATCATGCTAAGAAGTGTGGAGCATATGACTTCCATAGTACTTTAGAGTCAAGCTGACAAATAGGTTAAGATCGTAGAAAAGGCTTTTACAACGTTATAATTAAGTGATGAAGAGAAGGTGAGTAACGTATATGACCTTGTGTTTGATAAAGCTGATGATTGGTTGATCCGGGTAAAAAATTTATATGGAGAGGCTTTTACTTGGCCAGTATTTAAAGAAGAGTTCAATAAGGAGTATTTAACTACAATATTTCAGAAGCAAAAGAGAGCATTTTTTGTAAACTTGGTACAAGGTTCGATGACTATCAGGGAATATACTGATAAGTTTAAAGATCTGTATCGATATGCAAAAGATGTGTATCCTACGGAGGAAATGAAAAGTGACAAGTATAGGGATGGATTGAATGTCTCCCTATATGGAAAGCTTAATTTGTATGCTGGCACAACCTTTAGAGGTTGGGTTGAGAAAGCCATGGAGCAAGAAAAGTTAGATAAGGAGTTAGAAGAAAGTGAGCAACAAAAGGGGACGAATAAGCAATCTTGGAATGAGAATAAAAAATTGAAGTTTACCTCTAATTCGGAAGAAAATATTAAAAGTGGAGGAAATGGTAAAACTCAAAGGAGTCAAGCATCAGTAAGGTAACTGATGGCACCATTTGGACAAGCAGATGTTGGAAAAATATACGCAATGTCATGGTGTGATGAATGTAAAAGTCATCATATAGGGAATTGTAGTAGATGCATGAGAGTGCGGTGTTATCAGTGTAATGAGATAGGGCATTATGCTCGTGACTGTCCAGAGAAAGTGTTAATAGAGTCGAGGATGCTAGAATCATGTGTTTTACACTCAATGAGGGGAGGTAAACCCCAAACCCCAATGGATAAGGAGGGGTGCAAAATGAAGCAAATGCGAATATATGACCATCTCAGAAAGGACTTGTAGGTCAGTAAGCTAGTGTGGTCGTAATGCTCAGCAAGTTAGAGGGTTTGTAGTAACAGAGTAGGAAAAGAATAAATAAGCTTAATGCGATAGAATGTATAATTAATTTGTAAAGTGGACTCTTTAGCAGAAAGGAACTGTTTATCTCGAAGTTTGTGAATTGTAATTGTGGTTTTGGAAGTCTATAAATTAAAGAACCGTTTATTTTGAGATATGATGATTAAATTAGCAGCAGTTGCTATTGATAAAAAAATAAATACGTTATTAGTATGAGTATTTAAATGAGGAAGTTGTTAAATTGAATTGTGATGTAAAGAATTCTAAAGAATATAATTATGGTCGTAATGAAGAGAAGGGTAAGAATTAAGGTAAAGAGATTTTTAGTAATATTATGATAACCGTTCATCAAATTTTGAGGATAAAATTCTTTTTAGAGAGGGAGAATTATCATGTCTGTACCCGAATAATTAAAGTTATTTTGGATCAGGACTAAATTGTAAGAAAAATAAGTTTGGAGGAAGGACTTAATTGAAAAAAATTAAGTTAGGGGACTAAAGTGTAATTTGGCATAAACCGCCATTGATATTGATAAGAAGAAGACGCAGAGAAAAAAAAAAGAGAAAACGAAGGAAAACGATGTCGAAAGAAGAAGGAAAAAAGGAGGAATCGACAGTTTTGTGAGTGGACTTCTTTTTTTCAATACTTTTATTTCTATATTTGTTTTTGGTGAATTTATGATTGATTTGGATTGAAAATTTCGTATCTGCTGAAGATTTAAAAATTCAAACGTTACAGAGGTGCGATCAGGCGGTGCCTGACTGCATAGAGGTGACGCCTCTGTGCATAAAGGCAATGCCTCAATAAGCCATAAGGCGGCGCCTTAGTGGCATTGAGTTGATAAGGCGGTGCCTCTGCACTGTACCAATGCCTCAGTGGTCTAAAATATTATTTTGAGTTGTTTCCAATTAGTATTTAGCCCAGACTTAAAAATATACTGAAATTATGAGATGTAAGGCTGTGTTCAGGACACAACAACTCATAAGTAATTAATATTATAATAAGCATCAATGCATGTGGTATTAATAGATAGTAAGTCTATGTTGGGGACATGGCAGGATTGGTAGATGGGTACAGCCGATGCCTGGGGCCGGGTACACATCTACCTTGTAGATTTTGAGCTAGTAAATATGTGCAACCGTTGCCAGGGGCCGGGTACACAATTTACCTTATAGATGTAGGGTTGTTGGTTATGTATAATCGTTTCCTGAGGTCGGATACACATATTACCCTATGGATGTAAAGTGGTAAAGTACATAAGTATGTATGGTCGTTGCCTGGGTTCAGTCACACACATGATCTGTTAGCACACAACAATATTGATTACCAATTATGGGGGTGTAATGTGAAGAATAAGACTAATATTTTATAAATAGAATTTTTGGTTCAAAGAAGCTACAAGTTTCACCAACAATTATGTAAATTATATCTTATACTTCTAAATTTGGTTTATAGTCCAAAAGACACAAATATGAAACATACACACTCATAATTAATCCAATAAAATATTTTCAAAATTATTTTTGTCTTTTTAAAATATGTGGAGGATTGTTGTATATATATTTCAAAAGGACAATCCCAACTCAATTAATTTTTATAATGAATTTGAATTTGAATTTAAAACACTTGTAACTTCCTAATCTTTATTATTAGGTCTATTGGTACTAAAAATCACAATCTTTTTGACCTTTTACATATTTATACCAAATTTTAAAACTTGGTAAAACTAGCCCAATCTGACATATTATTTGCAATTTTATCACAATTGTAATTAAGTTATGAATTGAGAAAAATACATATGTAGCATTTAAGGTGAATTAGCTAACATCTATTATTATAGTCCCACATTTATACGAAGGCTTAATTAGGTGAAAAATACGATGAATATAGTTTTTAAAAATTAAATAAAATTTTCATTTTCATTTTATATTTTTTTAAATTATTGAGAATGAAGTCTAACTAATTATTATAATTAGTTTTTAGATAATGTGGATATGGAACTCACAAAAATAGAGATTAACTATTTCATTATAGATGTCATATATTGAATAAATTACAATTGTGCTAAATTTGTAAATAATTTGTCAAATTAGGTTAACTTTAACAAATTTTAAAAGTTGGAATGAATTTACAAAAGTTGAAAAAATTATGATTTTTGGCACCAATATGCCTTATTATTGTTACTATTATTATTATTATTATTATTAATGTCAATATTTATTATTTTTAATGACATTTGCTCAATTGTTTTAAGTTACAAAATGCAAATTTTTGTAAATTTCTTACTTATTGCTCTTTAATTCAAATGTTTATAACTTCCCTAATTATTACTATTTTTCAACTATAAATATTTTCAAAAGGTTGTGAATTGGACGAACACTTTTGTTAGGACAACTAAACATATTGATTTGTAATCCTTGTCACTTAGTATAAATAGAGTATACTAAAAGGTCTGTTAAATACTGGAGGATTACTTGTATACGCAACAAATAAATCCTTAAAGACAGTGCTCTCTTGTGTACCTTAGGCTCTTTTTTGCTCTTCCTTGCTTCTCTTGCTTTTTGTATTTATTTTTGCTTCTATTTCTAATTGATATATCAACAACAAAAGCAATAGATAACAGAGGAAATAAAGCCTAACTAAATTGAAGAATACTAGATCATAGCATAACAAAGGTGAAGAATTAAATGTCTCTATCTCATTCTCTCTTATTTTTCAATTAACAATTAAAATTTGAAAAAGTTTGGATATGAAAATTCTATCACCTTCTCTCTCATTTTCATTATATATTTATTTATTATCATCATATTTATTTGGTACATATCATGCAATAAGTGCTTGTGTGAGCATAAATTCATGCATATTGCATATAGTACTTGGTTTTAACTTGATAACCATATATTGAAAGAATTGCATTGATATAGTAACGCTAGTATGCATTTAGAACCAGGCGAACGGAAGGTGCTTCTTACGAACCTTCCCTTTACCATCCAAATCCTAATGTCTTATCCATGATATGGGTGGATTTGGCTTCGAGTGAGTGATTGAATTTGCAGAGTCTTTTTTTGGATAATTTCTCAGTTGATATCAAGAGGAGAATCCATTATTCTCCTAATTGGGCTTTAAGGTAGTAAGCACTCAAGTTAGTTATCACTAAGCACACTTCTAGTATTCCTCTCAATCATAACTTTTATTTTCCCCTAAGAAAGAAAAAAATATAATGAATGAATCAATGTTGGGTTGGTGTATTAGGTCAACAATACAATGCCTTGTTTTTACAAGGGATTTAGTTTTAAAGATTTAATTTGAGTTAAGAGATTTTGAGATTTAGTTTTAACTCTTATCACCTATATAAGAGAATAGTTTATGAAAATAGTGATTTGACAAATTTACCTTGCCATGTCAAACAACATCACACAAATTGATGCATTTTGCTATATTTTTTGTTACAACTCAAACCACAAGTTAAGAAATGAAAGGGATTTGAAACCACAAAATTATTTTTCTATACTTTCTCTAAAATATTTTTCAAAAATAAAGAATAAAAGATAAAAAAAATGATAGCCAAATAATCAAATTGGACTCTCAATTATAGCCTAAAGTCAATATTAGAACTCCATTTTTTTATATTTTAATGGAAAATATTTGGAAAACCTATCCTTAAGCCCTTAAACTTTGCAGTTTTATCCCTCTACACGAAGTTGAATTTTGATAAAGTCTAGTGTAAGAAGAAGATAAGGTTGAAGAACAATAGTGAAGAGTCATTTTAAATAGATGTAATGGCATTAGAGTAGATGATGATAATATTTCTTATGTTAATTATAAACTTAAAGAATTAGGATGTTAAATTTTATTCTACTTGATCAAGCTATTCTCTTTCTTTTTCTATTTTGATTCATTTTTCTATTTCTTTTTTAATGATAGTTTAAACAATTTGTGGTGGTCATTAATACAAATTAAAATTTAGTTTTAATTTTAATTGACTATAAGGCTATGATTAACAGTATAAATATTGCTCAATTAATTAACTCTAATCAGTTTTTATTATTTTCTATTATTATTTCTGATGCTATTAAGTTATTTTATTATAATTTTATTGCTTTGTCAATTTAAGGGCTCCAATACATGAAAAGCAAAAGTTGAAAGGTCTAAATATACAAAATGAAATTTTATAAAAAAAAATGGTAAAGTGTATGGGCTTGAGAATTGGTTTTGCCAAAATTTTTTTGTCAAAATCAGTCTAAAGAGGACCCTGAGTTTTTTTTTTCTTGAAAGAAGAGGACCCTGAGTTAAAAAGTGTATATTTACCATTAGAATTTGCTGACATGGACAAGTGGAGCTCACTTTTGTTTATTAACAGAGATCAAATATAGCTTGAATGAGACCCATTTGTGTGGACAGTTTATTAGAAAAAAAACACCACTCCTCATTAAGCAACTATAATTCAAATCTAACGACAAAATTTAGATACTTTTCTTCGAGTAATTTAATTCTCCATGCACTTGCTATTTTTACTGTAATGCTCATACAATTATCCATCCAAGGCAATTATTGATACGTCCCACTAGTTATTAAACAACTAGGATCAATAACAACCTATTGGGATTGTTGTCCAATGATCTATCTAGCATAAACTAAAGAAATTAGCAATATACTAACAAGTAGTACCTCTAATTATCAAGGTTAAAATTACAACACGCTCGAAGTAAATTCAGATTTTAGCTCTCGCAAGAACTCAAGAAAATTCAATTAAGAATTTGAAATAAAATCAATCAACTATATATTATAATGATGTTTGATACAAGTATTTATAGACTTGTAATCCTAAACCTAAACTTGTTCTAAAAGAAAATAACTATTTAGGAATAAACAATGATATTCCTAATTAAACACAAATTCTAATTAGTAAAGAAAATATAAAGAAAATCCTAATTAGACAAAAATTTGTCATCGAGACACGAGCGTGTCTGAAAGGCACACAAGCGTGTATAAGCTCCGAGAATTTTAACACACTCGACAGACTCCAACATGGCTTAGCACACGGTCTAGGCTTGAATCTACACGGGTGTGTTTTGATGTCTCTTCAGAAACCTGACAGCTACACGAGTTCATAAATGGGCGTGTCGTCTGACTGTGTATCATATAGATGATGCTTCAGAAATAAACACGGGCGTATTTTGGAACACGACCTGGGAACATGGGCGTGTAGATACCCGTGTCTGACTCGGAATAATTTACGAGCATTTAACATGGCCGTGTAAAATCATACATGGGCATGTATCGGTCTGATCACAACTAAGTAAATTAACTAACTTAGTTTCTTCCAAATCATCTCCTTTTTATCCCAAAGGCTCGAGACTCCTTTTCACAAGTTCCTTGGCAGCATCTTTCATCCTTTTAGCTTGGGATCTCGTGATTGGTCCTCCATCATAATTCAAAGGATTTGAATTTGGTTTTGTGCTCGCATGTCCATATGCATCATTATTTATATTTAAATAACTGAAATTGATTTAAATTATTCTTTTTCAAAACTAACAATGAGTGTTTTTTCTGGAAAAAAGTACCAATCAATACCCTTACGGCCTTCTTAATTAATACTCCCTCCGCTCCAATATAATTGTCGTTTAAGGTAGTGTGACAAAAATTAAGAATCATATTTAATGGGCATAATTATAGGTGCAAACGACTATATTACACTTTTTTAGAAAAACTAAAAGTCATATTCCAATCAAACTGTAAAACCAAGATATGGGTGAAGTTTGAAATATGAGTTTTTTTTTTTTTTTTTTTGTGATCTAAAAACGTCATTTGGAGTGGAACAAATTTTATTTTCTAAAACGACAATTGGAATAAAACAGAAAGAGTAATTTATTTTCAATTTAAAATTTCAAATCTCTCAATAAAGAAAAAAACTTTAAATTCATGTAGAGACAATACTTTAACATTAAAAAATAACCCAATAATTGGATGAAAAATCAAAAAATTAATAGTTTTAATATTTCAAACAATTTTAAAATATAATAAAAAAATATTTTCAAAAAGTGAAAACTTCTGAGCAGATTCATTGGTCTATGGAATTTGGTTGACCTGAGCTGCCAAATAGGGATGGATAATTTACAGAGAAGAAGAATAAATTTAAAAGAATCATTCGTTCAAAGTAAAACATCAGAACAAGAACAATGTGAAGTCAACTTATGAGTTGGGTTTACTTCCAAATTCAATTCAACCATCCTTACTTATTTTTCTTTTAAATCCTTAATTTAAACTAAAATATATCATTCAAATAAGTGTCATTTAGTTCACAAAAAATGACTGATAAATTATTTTAAATTTGTTTATTTAATTAGCTAAAATTTACATTGAATAAATAATATTTTTCATAAAAAAGAATCATCATTCTCCTATGCTCATAATAAATAAATTATTAGTATAATGGAAATCAAGTTAAATTAATTATAAATTTGTTAAACATTTAAATATTATATTATATTATTAAAATAATAAATAAATATTTAACATAAATTTTAAAAATTATGATAATATTTCTGTAAATACTACAAATAATTTTAAAAAGTAACATTTTCTAATAAATTATTATAATGCCAATTTTTAATAAAAAACAATTATAAAAATATTTTCATATATATACATAAATAATGTTGCTTCTAATACAAATTTCGATTCTATAGTAAACCAAACAGATTGTTTAGTTTTTTAATTCCATTTTCAATTCCTCGCCATTTCCATTTTCAATATAAACCAAATGAGCATGAATTTTTTTGCATTACACTTTGCAGCATATATTTTTTAAAATTAAATATCAATAAGAAATTGGTGCATATATACCATTTGCAATAATTTCTATTAATTGTATAAGCTAATTTAAAAATCTATTACTATTTAAACTATATAAAAAAAAGGAAAATGCTTGGCGTCGCACACAGCGACGCCAAGCATTATCTCGCGGGGGAGGGCAAATACCATTTTGCCCTCCCCTTTTTATTATTATAAATAATTAAATAATTAAATAATTAATTAAAATAAAATTATAATTTATGGGTTTGTAAATTATAATATGACGGGTTCACCCAATTCTTTTTTAGGTTTTAAATTTTGTCAATTTATTTAATTAAATAATTTAAATATATATTTTTTATTATTAAATAATTTTTATATTATACAAAAATAAATAAATAAATATATTATATTATATGAGTTTGTAAATTATGACACGACGGGTTCACTCAGTTATTTTTTAGGTTTTAGATTTTATCAATTTATTTAATTAAATAATTAAAATATATTTTTTAATTATTATATAATTTATTATTATTAATTAAATAAGGGTAAAATGATAATTTTGGGGAAAAGACATTCTGTCTAAAAAAAGTAAAAAATTGGTCGGATATTAAAACAGGGTTTCATTTTCTTAAAATAATTTTGGATATACCACAGTAACATAAAGAAAACACACTTCTAAAATGACCTAAAAATATAAACATAATTTCAATTAGTAAATTAGTTTTATTATAAATTTTATTTATTTTTTGAACTAAATAAAATTTTTAAAGGTTACATTTTTGCCCTTAACGTATATGGCAAGTAGCGTATCTGCCCTTGAAGAAATTCTCGGTTCATTTCAACACAAGAGTTTAAGAAACAAAGTTTTTAAGCCCTTCAATTCACGGTGCTAAACGGATTCCGTCTACTTATAATATTATACTATAATTTTTAGTATAAAAATATCGATTAAAACCCAAAACTTTTTTTCCTTGCATTCTTACTATCTCTTTCACTCATACACACACAAGTTTGATGCTACTAATAGTGGCAGTTCACAGACTGAGGAAGAGGAGGCTCGAGAAATCGAAGGCTTGGAAACTAAATGCATTCCAACGACTAGATTTCAATGCTGAGGATGTGCTTGAATGCTTGGAAAAAGAGAACATTATAAGCAAAGGCGGTGCTGGAGTTGTCTACCGCGGGTCCATGCCGGATGGTAATGATGTAGCAATCAAACAACTGGTCGGTTGAGGAAGTGGACGGAGTGATCATGGCTTCTCCGCTGAGATTCAAACTCTAGGAAGAATCAGACACCGAAATAATCGTGAGGCTGTTAGGGTACGTATCCAACAAGGATACAAACTTGTTATTATATGAATGCATGCCTAATGGAAGCTTAGGTGAGTTGTTGCATGGGTCAAAGGGCGGGCATTTGAAGTGGGAGTCTAGGTAGAGGATCGCTGTTGAGGCGGCAAAAGGACTCTGTTATCTGCACCATGACTGCTCTCCACTGATAATACACAGAGATGTGAAGTCCAACAATATATTGGTCGATTCAGACTTTGAAGCTCATGTGGCTGATTTTGGACTGGCCAAGTTCTTGCAAGATGCTGGTGAATCGAAATGCATGTCCTCTGTGGCTGGCTCATATGGTTACAATGCTCCAGGTCCGTGATCCTCAACTTTTTTCAATTATTATCATTCTCTGATGTTTTTTTTATCATTAAATAGTTTACAGCAGAATCTTGTGAACAAGCTATATATTTTTGCACGTGACCAACCCAAGTTCATCTTTCATATTCAATTTGATAATTGATGCCCTATGCTACATTTGAAGCATTGTGATTTCCATTTGTATCCACTTTGATTGAAGAAATATGATGATTGGTTGGTATGAAAAGAAAGTCTATGAAACCCTTTTCTTTTGAAAGGATGGTTGTTGGTGATGATGTATGAATAAAAAAAATAAAAAGCTTATGCAATGGTGGCGATGTTGTTCTTGCTAGTGGGAGTTGACCCAGGTTGTTCGGAGATGGAGCAAATTTATTTAGGGTTAGTGATTATAATATGTATATGGGTGAAGGAGATGGTAAAA
>CATIWO010291829.1:0-12541 GCA_949673435.1 Macaranga tanarius
ATACAGAAGCATCCTTTAGCTGATCAAGTAAATCATCGATTCTGGGCAAAGGATATTTGTTCTTCACTGTTATTCTGTTTAATTGCCTGTAATCAATGCATAACCTCATGCTTCCGTCTTTCTTCTTCACAAATAACACTAGTGCTCCCCACGGTGAAATGCTTGGTCTGATGAACCCTTTTTCTAATAATTCTTCTAATTACTTCTTCAATTCTTTCAACTCTAATGGTGCCATCCGACATGGTGCAATTAAAATTGGAGCTATCCCTGGTACAGTCTCAATCTCAAAATCCACTTCCCGATATGGTGGCAATCCTGGTGACTCATCTAAAAACACATATGAGAAGTCTTTAAAAATAGGCACATCCATCACTCTCGGACTAATCTTTGAAGTATTAATAATATTGGCTAAAAAGGCTTCACACCCATCTCTAATCAGTTGAAAAGCCATAACAGCAGAAATTAAATAAGAAGGAATAGTCTTCCTCTCTCCCACTAACACTATCTTTTCTTGCCCCGAAATCTCAATAGTCACTTCTTTAGTATAACAGTTCACCATTGCATGATGCTTCAATAACCAATGCATACCCAGTATAACATCAAACTCTTCTAAATTAATCACTACTAAAACAACAAACAAAGTTCTACCCTCTACTTCTATAGGACACTCTCTAATCACCATGTTAACAATCACCGTATCCCCAGTAGGCATAGACACATACATGTTATATCCTAATGCTTCCATGGTGCCATGTACTTTTAATTCAAACTCATAGGATATAAATGAACATGTGGAACTAGGGTTTATTAAAACAAATAAAGCATGACCAAGGATCGTAAATATACCGGTAACCACATCCGTTGCAGCTGGCGCTTCTTGCCTTATGATGGCGTACACCCTAGCTTAACCTTGTGCTTGCCCAATTGTTCCTGTCAATGCAGAAGTACCAACTTCACTCCCTTTTTCATGTCCTTTTCCTCGACGAATCTGAAAGGTATTTTTGCCTGCACTACTTTGCCCCGTCATCTAGGGTCCCTCATCATTCTTTCTTACTGGACAATCTCTAATGATGTGTCCAGGTCGGCTATAGTAATAGCACATAATTATTCGAGGTCCCCAGCATTCTCCGAAATGGAATCTGCCATATTTATTACACGCGGAGGAAGATACACTGCTCATCGATCTACCTCTCCCTCCATCTCTTCTATTAACAGGTGGTCTCCCAATCCTCTACCGGAAATACTCATTGTTGATTGAGTAGGTCAACTTGAACCCCGTCCTCAAAAACTACCTTGTTGGAAACCAGAACCCCTATAAGATGATCCTCCACTGCTTCTAAATAAAGAGTATGGAGTAAACACACCGGAAGTCTTCTTCTTTTTAGCTTCTACAACATTTCTTTCTAGAATGATTTCTTTAGCTCGGATTACTATCTCCAACAATTCTCTGTATGTGAGTGGCTTTACCACTAACTTCTCTCAGATCTTCAGGTTCAACACTCTCTCAAACTTGTTCCTCTTTAGCTCATCTATAGCTACTTCCTCAGGTGCATATTTGGACAATCTCACAAATTGGACTTTATAATTAGTTACAGATAATTCTTCTTGCTTCAAGTTAAGGAATTCAAGCTTCTTTTTATATTTGTACACTACTAGTATATACTTATCTATGAATGCTTGTAAGAAATTTGCCCAATTTATCGTCATTGGCACATTTTTGCTTCCCGGTACCGTATCCTACCAATCCAAGGTATCTTGTTCAAACAATGACGCTGCATAATTAACTCTCTTTTCAGGGGTACAATCAAATCGGTCTAGTATTCTCTCAGTGCTTCTCAACCACTCTTCAGCTACCGCAGGATCAGTGGTTCCTACAAAAGCCTTAGCACCTTGGTTTTTAATCTTCTCAAAATTTTCATCCAAGGTGCCTTCATTCGGTCTTTATGCCATATCTCATATTGCTTGCACAAATTCTTACATGAATGGAGGGTAAGGAGCTTATGGAGGAGGAGGAGATTGTGACAAGGATTGTGACTGTTTCCCCAATGTATGCATAGGCTCTTGCCTATATATAGACTTAGACGACTCTTCCTGGCCAACATAAAGTGCTTGGTGTTCTTCCATCCTAAAACATTCAACATCCATTAACTAGATATCATCTATAAATTATGTATGCTATACCATGAATGCATGTTATTCTCATATCCTAAGAGAATCTAATTCCTTCTCTGATACTACTAAATGTGAGACCCCCAACATATGGCCTCAATCAAACCAAACACGTGCCCAAAGAATATACTCAATTCTTTCAATGAGTATACATACATGTCATGCACATCACATACTTAATTACAACACACATACATACGAGTGAGTATAATAATTAAAGAGTTAAAGGCGTAAGTTTGATTTTTTTTTTACAGGACACTATTTTCATTTATACAGCATAAAATGCTCATCCAAATAACACACATAAATTTGATATACGCCACCAAATTCACAAACTCTATAATTCATACGTATATATATATACTTAATATCTTTAAAATTCTTACACACAAACTTCACAATCTCAATATCATATGCACTCTCAAAGTGCATTTCCAACATGTCATTATATATAACTCAATGTTCAAAACATCAACATTAAAAATGCATGAGATGCATACTAATGGAGATGGAAGATGATTCACCAAGCACATCTCGTGTCCACCAGAAATCACCCACAAAATGCAACCCACACGCTATCTAACTTTTTCCTGAAAAATAGTTGTAAAGGGGGTGAGCTTGCAACTCAATAAGCAATCAATAACATAACAATACATATATCACTTCTCAAGAACTAATTAAGTGATATAATAACACAAATCTTATAAAACTAAGTTCAAGTATGAACAATAGCTATAATTCTAATACATCTCAATTATAAACACAATAATCGCAAAGCATATACACCACGCATACAAGCTTAACTCATGTAATATCACTTTTAACTACACTTTCATTGTGACACAATATAATTTGGTTTCTGACCGGAACCACCTCTAATGCGTATTTCTCACAAGCGATAACATACTAGGACTATCCGCCCGGTATAGTCCCAGTTCTCATATCCTCACATTCTTACATTTCATTTATTGGGTAGCTATATGCCCGTCTCAGCTTTCCCATTTTACAATTCATCTTTTTCTCATGTGACCACTACTAAAACTATCCGCCCGGCTCAGTTCCAAATTTCATAATCAGTGGGACTATCCGCCCGGCTCAGCCCCACTATCTCACATATTCCTTACCAATATTTCAACCACTTCTCATACACATACACTATTCATATTTCAATATTCATGCCTCACTTTACATCACATTCAATCAATCAATAACTCATCATTCTTACGTACATATTTCACATCTCAATAGCCATATACCACCTTATATCATATTCAATCATAAATTAATATTTTCACAAGTATACATATGATATGTATCATTTATATCACATCACATAAATTATCCAATTCATTCATAACAATTTTATTCTCATAGTCTAGAGAATTAATACACATATTGTTATATTTATAATCACTTACACACAATCCTTCAACTCCTTCAAATGACAAGTTTTCCTTAGTGAGTGGTGTCTCCTTTGTCCTTGACCACTCCTACACATAACTATGCATCAATACCACATAACAAACTTGACTCTTGCATTCAATTCAACCAAATAAAACTATAGGTTCCATGTTTAATGTGTACAAATCTAATCTACACAAGTCCAAAAATTATAAAATTTAAACTAAAACTAGAACAATGAGTCTAAAACAAATTCCAATTGGAATTTCTCAATTTGAACATGCCTAGGATTAAATATAGATTTTTGACTAAATCCGAACAAAACAAAGTCAATAATAGGAGCCCAAAAATGTAGAGCTATGCCAATTAGTCTTAACGACAAAATCAGCTCTGGTACAAAATACAAAATTTGTAGAGGACACTATGAAGTTTTCAAAGCATCAAACCTTGCTCAAATCAGAGATCTATAACTCAAGCTATGCTCAAAACACTAAGACTGATACAAACATAAAATAGAACATAAAAATTACAACAACCAACCCTAATTCAATTAATCAAAGATAAATACAAAGCTTACCAAATGATGCTCTCACAAGCTTATAAATCTTCTAAAGCTCCCCAATTTGATTACTAGATGTATAGAAAATAATCACAATCTCCCCAAAGCCTCTCAATTTTTCCTTTTCTTCTTCTTTTTTTCAATTTTCTCTACACTCTTCTTCCCACACACACAAATATACACTCACATATACTCACACATTCACAATAAAATATAGCCCAATCAAAATATACCATTTTTCCAAATTAGTCTTCTCCCTATAATTACATATTATCATAATATCTTAATAATAACAATAATAATAATAATAATATAGATAATATCAACTATTATTTCTAAATAAAATAATAATAAATATCACCAATCTCTACACACCTCCTTACTAAAATTGGATTATTATCCAAAAATTAACAACTTTCTATTTTGACAAATAAGTCCAAACTCATCTTACAAATATACCCCTCTCTAACAAAAATGCACATGCCCTACATAAATGCAACTCATAACTCTACTTCACATATCAAGAAATTACTATACATGCACAGTGCATCTAAAATGCAGGTGTTACAATATCATTCAGGCATCGATTGACAAACACGTACTACACTAAAAAATGATAGAGCTACAACTAAAACTTCATGTTTTTACCACCAATTGTTTTATAAAACCCCACAACATATATTTTAGCTATTCTAGCTCATGTATAACTTGATAATATATGCAATTAACTTTAAACTAATACAACATAACACATCTAAATCTTCACAAATTGAATTGAAATCAAGAAAACAAACTAAAAGGAAGTCCACTCAAAAGATTCATGTACTTGTTTCTCTAAATTCTTGAAGGTAAAAAACCCTAGCTACAGTGGAAAATCTTATTCTTCCTCTTCTTCAAAAATTGCAACCTTTTCCTTTCTCCTATTCCTCTTCTACATTAAAATAAATGCAACTCCTCTTTTTTTTATCCTTTAAATTTTAACACATCACTCATAAGTCCTCATACAATATTCTTCTTTTAATTTGGCCTTTGATCACTTTCAATTTCATTCAAATTTCTAAACTTCATTTTATTTCCATTAAATCTTCTGAATCAATTTCACCCAAAAATAGTACTTAATTATATTTATTTAAATTTTAAATTCCATTAACCTAGTTCTGAGGACACAGATGTTGCATAATCACACTTCAAAGATTAAGCTTAGAAACTAGGTATATGGTTGGGGCCTGTCCGACCTTTTGGTTTGTCTCTATTTGATTTTCATTCATTGTAATTATTTTCCATTATTCATTTTCTTATTACATGCAATTATTTTATTTTTTCAATCATGCAATTTTATGTCATTTATTCACATTATCTCAATCATCTACACATACAATCATAATAATTATAAAGCTACTTAAAGAAAAGGAGAGTAGCAAGGAATCACACTTAACTATTAAGCAAAATAAAAACCTAACTAGCTTATGCTAAAGAAAAGGAAAGAGAAATAATTACAACCCAAAAAAATATTTATAAATTAAATCTATTTAATTAAAAAGCCCATCTTGATGGACCATTTAAAAGTAAAGCACATTTAATCACACCTTCGCCCAACACTAATCTACTAAATAAAGAAAGTTAATTCACAAAAAAATAAACAAAAGAATGAACAAAAACATATATTTCCCTTCATTCATTAATAATACAAAACTAATTAATTAACCTAAATCCATATATCTTAATCAGTTAAATGTAAAATCTGGATTTCGCATAAAACATAAACTTAAAACATATAACATTTTTTATAAATAACATAACCACAAAATACATAACTATCGCAGTGAACATAAATTTTACATCTTAGAATATTATAACATATACTACAAGGTGAAAATACAAAAATTCGGGTTTCTGAATTTGGGTTAAAATAACGCATAGACTATTGCCTTAACATGGAGACATTTTATAAAGTTGATTGCCCATGGGAATAGGTGATTGTCCTTAAGCTAACAGAAATGCAAGCATAAAATAAACTCTTAACTTTTGTAATGAAACAAGTAAAATGATTTAAAAACATTATCAAAAAGAAAGATTCCTTTTTATCAATTGCAATAATTATCCACTTTATAATTAAAGTCAATTTTTAAAATGAAGACCAACAAAGAAATAGCAAAAATGCATAGAAAGAAAGAATTGAAATCAAAATCAAAATAAAACTATAAATAAAAAAAGAGATGGAGGTTTACTACTGAGACTATCAGGGAACCTTGATGGACAATAATAGCACTTCAAATGATAACTTTGGTTGTAAAGTGCTCACACTGATGCTATTCTTTATTAAATAGAATTAAATCCCTTTCAGTTACCCCTATGTCTAGCTTTCTTAATTAGAGTCTCTAAGCCTACAAAATACCAGAGTCATATTTCTATTTTAACTTTCCCAAAACCTTTTTCTAGAAAGTTCTTTTTAAGTTTAACTCCATGTATATGAATATGAACTCTTCAAGATGAAGTCTTATGAGTCTATAACTAATATGACCAACTGATTGAATACCCTCTTAACCATATTAATAAAGTTAGGCAAGCACTACTCTAAGTTGGAAGTCAACACCAAAATTTTGCGAGTGCTATCCAAGAAAGATTAGGAGTCTAGAGTAACCTCTATTGAGGAAGCTCATAATCTCTCCAAGTTTTTCAATTGATGTTCTCATTGGTAAGCTTCTTACTCATGAGCTTATCTTGAGAAAAAAGAATGAAAAAAAGAAAATCACTGCTCTCAAGGCTTTTTAAGAATTTAATGATGATAAAGACCTTGAATATTTAAGTGAAAAAGGTGAGGAGCTTATTATGCTAACAAGAGGATTTAAGAAGTTCTTAAAAAGGAAGAATTTGGCCAAGCTTAAGAAATCCAAGAAAAATGACTCCAAGAAGACTAAGGAACTTACATGCTATAAGTGTAAAAGGTCTGGACACATTCTAAGTGAGTGTCCTAAGCTCAAGCAATTTAAGAAGCAAAGGAGGAGAAGAAAAGCTTTAAAGTTACTTAAGATGACTTTGAAAATGAGGTACCCCTCTCGTCCATTTCTTTTTGTGATAACTTTAAACTTAAATGTCATGATGAAAATGATGGCTTTGATTGTGAGAGCTATTTCTTGAGCAAATTGGCTCTAAAATACAAAAAATTACTTTAAATATAAAGTTTTATAAATAAGAGCTTTCAAAATTGATTAAAAATTTTAAGGATTAAAGCTACAATTTTCAAAAATTAATTTCTCAAATGAGAAATTATCTCTTGATTTGAAAGCTACTCTTTCTTTGAAAGACAATTTTAATGATGCTAAAAAAGAGAATGAATTACTCTTAAAAGAGATTTTATAGTTCAAGAACACCATTTCTAAAAAAGGGAAGGAGAACCTTGATAATCTTTTAGATTGTCAAAGGTTTTCAAGTTTGAGATTTAGACTTAGTTACTTAAATAGAGCCTTATCATTATCAAGTCCCCCTGAATTTGAAAAGGCCTCTTTACCCTCATCTCTTTTTCCTAATATGAACCTTAAAGTTCAAGATTCCAAGACTTGAGAGTTAAAGAATCTAAATGCTAAGATAAGGTCACTAAAGGCCAATACTTTTAAATCTTAAAGCTTTAAACCACAAACCAAAAGACTTAAACCCTACTATGCTTATATGTATAATAAGAGACATGCACATATGAGCACTAGACCTCAAATATTTATGTATAATTGTCCTTGTAAATTACATGCCTATGCTAGACCTTTTGTATCTAGAAGAGCTAATAATTGTCATAATCATGCTAGATTTGCACATATTAGTAGGCAAAGTGGATTTGCTATAATTAAATATTTTTTATTGCATAAAACTAGGGCACACTAGTAATGTATATTATTATAGAAAACTTTATCTTATTATTTTGCTTAATGATTATTTTGAGACTAACAAAACTAGACCAACTAAGGTTTGGGTTCAAAAAGTTATTTGATTTCATGATGTATAGATATGCTTAAAGTCCACCAAGTGTAAGGGCCAATTATAGTTGGATAGTGGATATTAAAGGTATATGATGAGTGATAAGGAGCAATTCAGCTCCTTGCAAGCCAAAGATGAAGGGAGTGTCACTTTCGTAGACAATGCTAAAGAAAAGATAATTAGATTTAGCAATTTTGGTAACCTCAAAACCTTATCTGTAAATCATGTGTTGCTAGTAAATGGTGTTAAGAATAACCTTTTGAGCATCAATCAATTATGTGACATAGGAAATAAAGTGACTTTCTACCCTAAAAATTATTTTATAAGTCAACTTAGTGATGATAAAATGATTTTTAGTGGTGAAAGAGTAGAAAATATTTATATGATTAATTTAAACAATATGTACAATAAAGAATTTAAATGTCTTATGTTTATTTTCTATACTCATGGACTAGGCATAGAAGGTTAAGACATGCTAATTTTGAGTTGATCGATAAACCTTGCAAAGATGAACTTGTCAAGTTCATAAAGGATAAGATTTGTGATGCTTATTAAATGGATAAATAAACAAGCAAAGTCATCATTTAAACTCAAAAATAGAGTATCCATCTCTAGAACACTATAGCTCATCCATATGGATTTATTTGGTCCTACTGGAGTTGCTAGCTTAGGTGGAATGTATTATGCACATATATTGATTGATGACTACTTTATATTTATTTGGGTTTGTTTCCTATCTCATAAAATGTTTTGCAAAAATAGTTCAAAAAGATAAAAAAAAATTATGTTATAAGCATTAGAAATGACTATGAAACCGAATTTGAAAATGTTCATTTTGATGATTTTTATAATGAAAATGGAATCCCCCATCATTATTCTCCTCCTAGAACACTTCAACAAAAATAGAATAGTTAAGAAGAAGAATAAAACTTTTGTGAAAATGACTAGAATAATGCTTTATGAGTATAACTTGTCATTATACTTTTGAGCAAAAGCTAATGACGCTTATTATATTTCAAATAGAGTTTTTAAATAACCTAGTTTAAATAAAACTCCTTATGAGCTTTGGCATAATAGAAAACCTAAAGTTTTATATCTTGAAGTATTTGGATACAAGTGCTTCGTATTAAACACTAAGGACTACTTTGAAAAATTCGATTCCAAAGTTGATAAAAGAACTTTCTAAGCTATTTCACCTCTACAAGGCTTATAGAGTCTCTAAAATATAATGTATATTAAAGAATCAATGCATGTTGTCTTTAATTAATCTAATCTACTTGATCCGAGAAAAGATATAATTGTTATTAATGATTTTGTAGGTGACTTCATAAAGATGGACTTGTAAGATAAAGAAGCAACAAAGCCCTTAAAGTTAGAAGGACCAAACGAGGAAGAGATAGAAAAGCTATCTACAAGAAAGAAGAAACTTCCAAATAATTAGCAATAAAAGAAAGATCATCATAAGGAGCTCATCACAGGTGAAATTTGAAAAGAGGTAACTACTACATCATCTTTTAGACCTCTAGTTAATCTAGTATTTATCTCTCAACTTGAACTAAAGTCTATTACTAAGGCTTTGAATGATGAATATTAGGTTCTTACTGTGCAAGAATATCTTAATCAATTTGAGATAAACAAATTTTGAAACTTAATTCTTAGACTTAAGAATCATCTTATTAACAACACTGAGTAGGTTTATAGGAATAAACTTAATAAACAAGTTGTCATTATTAGAAATAAAGCTTAATTAGTAGCCAAAGGTTATAATCAAGAAGAAGGTATTGATTATGACAAAATCTTTGCCCCATTGTAAGGTTAGAGGTCATTAGAATATCACTTGCATGTTTATATGAATTTTAAATTATTTCAAATGAATGTTAAGAGCACATTCTTGAATGATTATATTGAAAAGGAGGTGTATGTTGAACGACCTTCGTCTTTTAAAAGTCATGATTTTTCAAACCATATTTCCAAACTAACAAGAGTACTATATGGATTTAAATAAGCTCCTAGAGTTTGGTATGAAAGATTGAATAACTTTCTATAAAAAATGATTTTCTAAAGGAAAAGTTGATATAACTCTTTTCATCAAGAAATCTAATGATAATTTTTTAATTGTAAAAATTTATATTGATGAAATAATATTAAGTGCTGCTAACTATTGCTTGTGTGAGGCTTTTTTTTTTAAGTTAATGCAACATGAATTTGAGATGAGTTTAATGGGGGAACTCAAAGTCTTCCTTAGACTCTAGATCAAGCAATGTAAGGATAAGATATTCATCAACCAAGTTAAATACTCCTGGGACATTCTCAATAAGTTTGGAATGGATGGAGCTAAAGTAAGCAAGACACCCATGAGCACCACCACCAAAGTATCCATAGATGAGAATGGTGAACCAATTGACGAAAAGCATTATAGATGAATGATTAGATCCTTACTCTATTTAACTACTAGTAGACCAAATATATTATGTTTATGGTATGTTTATGTACACATTTTAAATATAGTCCTAAAGAGTCTCATTTGAATGCCATCAAAAGAATTTTCAAAATCTCTCATAGGAATATTATATTTAGGACTTTAATATTATAGGAGTAATTCCTTTAACCTTGCAAGCTATTTGAATGTTGAATTTGTCGGTAGTTTATTTGATAAAAAGGCACTTTCAAAAATTATCAATTCTTAGGATAATACTTAGTTTCTTAGTTTAGTAAGAAACAAGTTTCAGTTTTCTTATTAACTATCGAAGAGGAATAAGTTACAACTAGTTATTTTTCATCATAAGTATTATAGTAAAAATAATAATTTAAGGAATATGGCATTAACATTGATCACATTCCTATAAAATGTGATAATATAAGTGCTATAAACCTTTCAAAGAATGCTATTCAACATTCTAGAATCAAACATATAGACATTGGACAATATTTTTTACATGATCATGTTCATTGTGGTGTTATACTTAAATTTATGATACTAATAACCAATTAGCTGATATTTTCACCAAGCCTCAAAAATAAGATTGAATGAACTTCATTGAGCAAGAACTTGATATGCTAGATGGTTCTTTCTTTAATTGATTGTATATTTATATATTATCATATGTTGGAATTGTTTCATATTTACTTAAGAGCAAGTATCCAGATTTGCATGATTAATTGGTTGTATTATTAGTTTATGACAATTGTTGATAAATAAATAAAATTAATTTATTTAATTATCAATGAAATGTACAAACATAAAAATGTCTAAAGAGAGCTTAGTGCATTTGCAACATTTCCATAAGCAAAGCATTCTCAAAAATTGTATAATTTCAATAATTTTTACATACATCTTTCATATGTTTTTCTTTTGAAGTAAACTTTAGACTATATTTTTGTTAGTATAGGTGGTATGCCCTAGAGGCAATCATATATTTTGACATTGTAAAATCCCAAATGGCCATGTAATGTTCTTTTAAATAAAGTTTTTATTTATTTGAAGCATTACTCCATTAGCATTATGTTAAATAAATGTATTATCAAGAGTTGATAATATGAGGACACATTTATTTAGTACATATGCTATAAAATTGTTCATAGTCGATAAATTAATATTTGGTTGATATTAATTTGAGTATCACCTCTGTCTATTTTCCTTGATTAGTATATGATACTAATAGTGGGAGGTAGTGAGTTTCATGCTACTTAATATGAGATATCAGAATAGACATGTGGATACTCAAGTGTTGAGTGGATCGAACCTGACGTTAGATTTGTGATTGTGAGGATATTCACTTATAGTCAATGATCACAATCTAGATCATGATGGTATATATAGTCCTTTTACCTGAGGCATCAAGGTCATCCACATTTAAGTGGTTAGAGTTTGTTACCGCTTATATACTTGTGCTAGCCATGTATGGGTATATTGCGTGTGGTGGCTCTAGTCGGTTAAATGTAGGGATGAGTGTTTGACCAAGATGGGATTCATTTCCTGGAGTGAACTGGGTTAAGATCCTACTCCTATCTAAGTTTATTCTTGATGAAAGAGTTCCTGGCCAGGACAAACATAATATACTGAAAGAGTTTCAGTATTAGAAATGGGTTTTAGTGTTTGTTATGTTTTATCAAGAATGGAACTTGAGATGAGGTAATATGATGAAGCTAATAGAGTTTGACTGTACCTTGACTCTAGGCTTTATCAGGATCTTCAATGAAAGAATTTTAGTGCACGGTAATTATGATCAGAGGGTTCATACGAATCACAATATGCATTCATTTCTAATTGGGTAGTTGTGATATCGATGCTAGGGATCACTCAAAACTTATGAGAACTAAATGTGTATCATTGGGATTTTCACATTGAGACTTGAAAGAGTTTCAAGTAATATCAAGTGTTGATATTATTTTCTCATTGCCAATTAGACATGGACCTAGTAAGTCACACCTATAAGGTTCCTCCCT
>CATIWO010291877.1:0-12741 GCA_949673435.1 Macaranga tanarius
GGCCTGGCCACCGTTCGTGAACCGGTTGATTTTGGTTTGAAACCACCGATTTACAGTGGAAAGTGGAATTGAACTAGAACCGGTCTAACTCCCGGTTCTAAGATGGTTCCGAACCGGCCAATTTCAGTTCGGAACTACCAATTCATGGTGGAAGCTGGTCTAAACCCCGATTACAAGATGGTTCCAAACTAGTCGGTTCCAGTTCATAGTTCTGGTTTAGTTTTTTCAAAAAATTAAAATTATTGATTAATTAAAATAAATTATGTGTATATATTAGGCATGAATTAAGTTTAAAATATGTATATATTAGGCTAAATTATAGATATATGTAGACTAATTGATTGTATATATTAACTTGTATATATTAGGTATGAATATATATATATATATATATATATATATATATATATATATATATATATATATACACATATATATTTTAAATTTCTGGTTCACAGTTCCACATGGGGAGGAACCGGCCCTAAACTGGTCCTCCTAAGGTTTCAGGCTACTTCAGCCCGGTTCCGAGTTTGAGCAGTTTCAGTTTTGACCGGTCCGGTTTTGAGTCGAAACTGGCCCGTGGCTAGCCCTAATCTGCAAAATTTATTTTATATTTAATAAAAATAAAAAATTAATTCAAAAATTTAATCTAACTTATATAATAAAATTTAATATTTTTTCATACTAATATAATTATTGACACTTTGATTGGTTCGACCTAAGAGTAAAAGTCCAATGATGAAAGCCAAACAAAATAAGCCTAATAGTGTAAAGTTTGGTATCTGGCCCATTTGACAAAGCCCGTAGCCCATTAAAGCCCTTGAAACCCATCATATGAAAGCCAAAGAAGCCCTGCCTAGTCACAGAGGCTTCACCTTTATACAATCACTGAGGCGGCACCTCAGTAGCGTAAATTTTTTTGGGACAAATGTGGTCAACTATATTTTAGTGTGATTTTCTCCAACGTTTAACCACGATTTTCTAAGACAAAAAATCGTGGCTGAACGTGCTATGAAGATGAAAAAGTGGGGGGATTTTTTAGGTAATAAAAAGAGAGAGAAAGAAAACTGGGGGGAACGTTCAAAAAGGGGACGTTAAAAAAACATAAGGAACCAGAGACAGAAACAGAAAAAAAAAGAGAAGAAGAAGGAACGAAGCAAGCTGAGAGAAGAGAAATAACCTAAAAGCTCAATAGCTGGGACTCCATTAGAGGGATCAAATCCTGATAAAATTGTAACCAAGGGGCTGGAGGGGCTGTGATCTTGGAGAAGTGCTTGGAGGTCAGCCTCTACGCTATTTGGTGTTTATGCTTCTTGCTAGAAGAACTTCTGAGGGCTGAGACATGGAGACAATCTGAGTTTTAAATAGTATGCTCTCTTTGATTCTTTTTACTTTTTTTTTATTTTACGTTATTTACTTAAACTTAAGCCATTGTCAACATAAATTTGAGAATGATATTGATTCTAAGATAAATTTATGGTTATTATTCATCTTTTGTGTTTGAAACAATTATCTACAATAGCTAAAAAGAATTTGGCATTGTACACTTATGTATTGTTAGCATACTTATGTATTGCATTAATTGTTTATGCACTAGTTTTCTACGATCTTCATTTTTGATATTGTGTTAGGTCGTAGAGGCGATGCCTCATTATTGGGGCGCCGTCTAATGGCGTGAGGTGAATTCCTGTCGCTAGGGGTGGCCAAGGGCCGGTTTCGGCCCGGAACCGAACCGGAACCGGCCCGATCAAACTCAGAACCGGAACCGGTCAAATCCGGAACCGGGCTGAACCGGCCCTGAACCGAGGGTGGGACCGGTTCAGGGCCGGTTCCACCATTCTGGAACCGTGAACCGGCGGTTCCGGTTCAGAACCGGCCGGTTCAGATTCCGAACCGACCGGTTCTGGTTCATTTTATGAAAAAAAATAAATTATGTCAAAAATTTAAAAAATGCAAGTTACAACTCTTTATAAAATTCTACATAATTTTCTCTTACTCGTGGTATTTTTTTTTTTTCTAAAATAATACAAATTTTTTACAATGCGTAAAAACTGAACCGAAAAAACCAAAACCATGAACCATGAACCGGAACCGACCAATTTAAAACCGGCCCAAAACCGAGATTAAGCCGATTCTGGTTCGATTCTACTTTAGGTCGAACCATAAACCAGCGGTTCCGAACCGAAACCGGCTTGGTCATAAACCGTGGCCACCCCTACCTGTCGCCTTACCATCCATTGAGGTGACGCTTCAGTAGGATAGAATCATTCCTGTCTTGTTTATATTGGTTCTTTATTTCTCTCGGTTGCTTGGGTATGTTATATGATGCTTCATTGTGTTAAGGTAATGAGTAATTACATGATTGATGTTTGTTTGCCCCATAATTATATTTTTGCACAATTTGTTCAGTAGTGTGGCAATCTAGATTCCTTTCTAATTGGGTTGCAATGTTCTTGAATGTTTTATTTTATGTTAAATTGTTTATTTATGTTTTATAGATTTAATTCATGTAATCTTTACCATTAATTTTTAAATTTATCACATACTGACTTGTTTCCTCTTTTTTGTAGGTATTTTTATTTTTGATTGTATGAGGCTAACCATTAGTTTTGATACGCAGAATTGAGAACAGGCAGTAGCACTTTGATTATTGCAATTTTATCTCTGCTTGGATTTAGTTTTATTATTTTATTATTGTGTATACTAAATAGGTTGTACACATTTCTCCTCACCCATTTCTTTATATGCACATTTTAATTATTTATGTTTGTTGTTGTTTTATTTATTGTTAAGTATGGATTAATGGTGATATTATGTGCAGGTATGTTATGAATCGGATATAATTGCATGAAAATGGATTAAATCACAAACTTAGACTAAATTGTAAAAATTAAAATTTTTTTAGAGGCAATTGCATATTTACATTTAATTAAAGAAATAATTAAATAAATGAAAATAATAAAACATGAAACACAAACGGAGGCCGATCGCAAGGTCGGGTGGGCATTTCAAAAAGCTATACCCAATTTCCGGATCCAGTCTCTAAGGACGACTGCTGGGCCCCTCCGTGGGATCCAGTTGCTGTACAGTGTGTCTCGGATTTCACCCAGATGACAACTCTATCTTCCACTTAAGCCCATCAAAAGGCCCAAAGTTGTATTTTCTAGTGGGACCCGAGCCCGCACAGTGCCGTAGTCGCCAAATATTTGGACGAGCACTGAACCCGCCGCCTACAATAATATAAATTTTATTTATATTATGTCAATTAAAAACGATCTAATTAGTATTTTTACTTATGAAAATTATGAAATTTTCAATTCGAATTTTTACAACTACCATCTATTAATAATAAAAAAAATTATTATATATATATATATATATATATATATATAATGACTATTTTATTATGTAGTTTATAATCTATTAAATTTTTATTAAAAAGATTATTTAATTAGAGAACAAATAATTTAACAGTTGAGATTGAAGGGGACGCTTTTCTCCACCTACTTATCTTTTCTACGCTCTCTGTCACTGGTTCTTCTTCCTCATGGTTTCATTTTGGGGGGGGTTTGCCAAATTGGGAATTTGGCTGCATGCTACGCCTTCACTAAAACATAAAATAGCCGAAGGGAACTTCTCCCTGTTGTAACTTGCAAGGCCACTATAATTCCCCCACGCACACTTCAAAGGCTCCATTTCCTTAATTCTTAAGCCTTTCTATATGCTGTCAAACAATTTATTATTTTAGTTGTTTTTAGTGCATAATTTGAGGTGTATTGTTTAATTATATAATTATTGTTAATTTGTATAATAACAAAAGACTTGCATTATTTTTTAATTGTCCATTTTGGGGTCAACCCTTCCATTATTCTTTTGTCCTAAAGAGAATTTAGTTCTCACCAAAAAAAAAAAAAAAAAAATCAACCATTTTGATTACACAAAAAATACTAATTCCAAGACCTCACACATGATACCCAATTAAATTACATATTTTTCTCCAATGGATATGTCTTTTTTTTTTTTTTGTGTTTACACAAAATACGAGCATTTTGAGGGGGGAGGGGGGGAATATAGCATTAAAATTTAGTTTTGAAGTTTATAACCTTGAAAAATCATCAAAAATATTAAATAATTTAAATATATTGGTAATAGAGCATAGTTTTTTTTTTCCCTCAAATTCATAATAGAGAACAATATTTCTATTTGAAGCAAATAAAAGTTAGTTTTCTAAATTATTTTTTGAAAGAATAATATTATGAGTTACATTTCGGGCTGTTAATTAATTTTTCTCAAAAAATAATATTGCTCTAAACAACATTAGTTATCTGTCAAATTATATGGTTTATTTTATGATTTAATTGAGTTGACCTTAACTCCTTAAGCAAAATTTTTTAAAGTTGTACCTGTTATTTAAACACTTAATTAATATGATGGATTCAAACAGTTTAATTCAATAGAAAGTTTAATCACATATATATAAACTAACTAACATATTAATTATTTTATAAATAATAAGAAAATACAAAAAGCACAACAGACTTCACTTAAATAGTCATAATCATCAGCCGGTCCACCAGTATACAACTCATTCATCCACATTTTTAGTCATATTGGAAATTTCGTCATTGTTAGTGATGTTGGAAATTTCCTTACAATTGAATAATTAAATCATTTTTCAAAGAACACACGTGGTTTATCAGTTATGTTAAATTCATGCCCTTTTTTTTTTTTTTTTAACTAAATGCAAAATAAATAATTTAAATATTGATTTATTATATAAAGAGATGCATTTTTGTAAAATTAGATATAAATTAGAATTTGAACATATATTTTAAAATGCTTTCAAAAAAAAAATCATTAGACCATTCTTTTATTGAAAAGTATTTTTTAATTGTTGTTTTTAATGAAAAAAGTACATTTTATTTTATGAAGTTCCTTAAAGCTTTATATATATATTTTAAAAATAATTTTAATATCACTTAATCAGGTCATTGACATTCATTTTTTAATTTTTTTATATTATAAATATTTATAAAAAAAAGGTAATTGACATTCATTTTTATTTGTGTCCAAAACAAAAATTTCTAACCTATTGACAAATTATAAAATTCAGCCTAAGAATTTTCTAGATTTTGTGCTTTATGTTACAGGTTACACTAAAAAAGTTTTTAGGAACAAGTTGCTGGAATAAGCTGATGAATTTCTTGAGGAGCTAAGGTGCAAGAAAATGCATGAAGTCTCTGAAATTTTCTAAAGGTTTGGAGCTGAAGTGCAAGCTGAGGTAAGAATGTGCTTGAATATTTTGAAAGTTGAGGAATTGATGAGTTAAGGAAAAGATTAACCTGCAAGTGAAGTAAGCAACAAGTAAAATTAATGGTGAAGACTAATGGCAGCTCTTAATTAAAGAAATTAATGAAGAAATTCATTATAGAAGTAGCAGAGAACGAAAAACACAAAGGACAACCAATCATCAACAAAATTATCACAACGAATCAATCATCAAACAATCAATCACAACAATCTAATCAGTAGTGGATCCAAAAATTTTGTATAATGTGGTCCATATATGGGCCATTTATATTATAACATCTATTTGTTTAATGGACTTGATTTTAGTAAATAAGGTTTTTTCTTTAATTATTTTTAAATATTTATATGGGGTCCTCTTTATAAATCAAATGGGTTCCATAATATGTATATTATATATAAATATAAAATAATTAAAAAACATGGGCCCATGGACCCCATTTGTCAATATTTGGATCCGCCCCTGAATTCAATCAACAATTACAATAACTTTTTAATATTTTTCAATTCTAGTATTCCATATTTCTAGTTTTCCAGTCTAAACTTTATTTCATCAAGCTTATAAATATTTTCTTGTTATAAAATTTCAGTTCTTTGATTTAATCAAGTACTATAAATTTTTCTTTTACATTATTCTCTCAAAATTGCACATTGAAATCCGAACAAATTGTGGTTAAGGTGTTTAGGGATTCACAATCCATTTGATAGAAGTCAGAAATTTATTAACGAATAAATTTTCTCTGACATGCTAACTTGATTGAATCCAATTTACTAAAAATTGGAGCGACAGTTTTTTGGACAAAATATTTCGAGTTTTAAATCTTAATGAACAAAATTGGACTTTCATTTTCTAAAATTTTTATTATAAAAATAGCATTATTTTTAAAATATATATATATTTTGATTATTAATTTATCTAATTAACATTATGTTTAAGTTAAAATAATCAGATTAAAAATAAAACTTTACCTATATAAGGTCGATTTGGTTTAGGTATTCATAATAGCTAATTGTTAGTAATTGTTGCTGAGAACTGATAGCTTATAATGTAAACTATTTGATAAAATTTTGTTAGTTATTGTCATTAGTATATAAAATTAATATTTATTTTATTTTATTATTATAAATTAATATTTATTTTATTAGACATTATAAAAATTAATTGCATAAATTTAATTTGGAAGAAATTATTTATCATTATTAGTTATTTTTAATAAAAATAACATAATATAAATAAAAAATAATGCAAACTAGCTGTTAAGGGGTAAGTAGAAAACTCCAATATAAAGTTGACAAAATCTAGAATTGCTAGAGATTAAAATAATTATCTGCTATTAATTTTTAAATCTCATCAAACATTTAAAATCTAACCATTTGAAGAGAAACAATTATCAACTCCATTCATTAGCTAAACCAATCACTCTCATAATATATAATTTAAAATATAATGAAGCTAATTTTGTATTAAAATAAAACATATACATTTCTTTGAATAAATTATTTTAAATTGATTAACTAAAAATAAAAAATTCTAAATTTGTGATAATTTGCATTTTAATTCTTAAAATAAGGCATTCAATTTGGACAATACATTCAATTTAAATTGTAAGAAAACTTAAAAATATAATGTCATAAAAAATAACTAATAAATAATATAGGATGTCTCAGTGCTCTTCATGACTGTGTTTTATGCACCTACTTTTTTTACTGTTTAAATCATTATTGTCATGTTTATTCTCCTAAACTCTTTCTCAAAACTGAATCCCTATTAAAAGTGTCTACCGTTTAGCTATTGGTTTTTAGGCTTTCGAAAGTAAACTTTGTTTTGCCCTAGTTTTCCATTATCATTTAAAACCTAAAGTTACTGTTAACACTTAAAAATATAAGTTATCCTTT
The DNA here is from genome assembly GCA_949673435.1 of Macaranga tanarius. Lineage (NCBI taxonomy): Eukaryota > Viridiplantae > Streptophyta > Magnoliopsida > Malpighiales > Euphorbiaceae > Macaranga > Macaranga tanarius. Next base: position 7,204 of record CATIWO010291877.1, read on the forward strand.
ACCAAACCAATTTGCAAAACCATCCTCTATCACTTGTTAAGGGTCCATCAATGTATCTTTGTTATGGACCACACTCAAAGTAATTTGGAGCTAATTATTCAAAAAGCAAAAAAAAAAAAAAGTTGCAGTAAAAAGAGCGCATACCTAGGCTGACTCTGGTGAACAGCTAATTCTGATAGGTAAACTACTTTGTGAGAAAAGCCTTAGTGCATTGGTAGTGAAGCATGCCACAATGAATTCTTGGAGGCTGCATCATGATTATACTCTACATAAGTTGGATACTAACTTGTTTAAGTTTTATTTTCAATATGAAGGGGATATGAATATAATGTTAAATGAAATGTCATGGTGTATATCAAATTAGTTATTGTTGCTTAAACCGTGGCCTACTCATGTCTCTTCTGAACAGGTTGATTTCTCAATCACTCCTTTTTAGATTCAGTGTCATAGTCTTCCTCCTAACCAGATGAATAAGGAGAATACTGTTATCATTACTAGTCTGTTTGAGGGATTTATGGAAGTGGACTTAACTTAAGATAATGCAATTGGTTGGCACTTGTTCCTCAGAATATGAGTCAATGTAGCTGTTAACAAATTACCGATTCAGGGTTTTTAAACTTAGAGGTTTGATAGTAAGATTGAATAGATTTTTATAAAATATGAAAAACTTCCTAACTTTTTTCACTATTATGGTGTAATGGGTTATGTATAGAGAAGTTGTTTAAAGAAAAGGGAAGCAGAGAATTCATGTTTACCAACTCCATCGTCGATGCAATATAGGAACTAGTTAAAGGCTATACCAACACATCATAGATAACTGAATTATATTTTACTTATGGATAAAATAGTTCCAAGGGAAAAGGAGAATGTTCTTCAAAATGAACAAATGGATTTGGCAAGGAGAGAGAAAGGAAATACAGTGACCAATGAACACATGTAGAAAAGTATATAAAGTAATATGACAGTGGCTAATGATTGCGCTTTAGGATAAAAAAATGAAGATATATTAATAGGAGATTTTGGCCTATTAAATACTGTGTTAAATGCAAATACTCTAGAAGATTCCTTAATAAGTACAACTAATGGACCCTCAAAGGACCAAGTTATTATTACCGAAAACCTGACAACCTAGCCCATCATTCAAAAGCCTAGATGAATAACCTATTGTAATATAAAATCTGATAACCCAACCTATTATTTAAAGCCTAGATGAACCAGACTAATCCACTCAATCAAATAAGAAGGCCTTAGATAATGTTTCTAAAGCCTTAATCTATCAATCATCTTCATCCCCACCTCTTTAAGCCCAATATTAATTATTATTACTTTAAGAAAGTGTGCAAGATATTTGAGAGATAGAGGCTAAAGAGGTAAGAGGGAAAACATGGAAGCTTTTAATTTACTGATGTCATGGATATGTCATTTTGCAAAACAAGCTATTAAGGCTCAAAAAAAGAAGGAAAGGCAGAAAAGGGAGAAGTTTCTTAAACTGTAAGGCCTAAGGCTAGACCTGTCATTCATAAGAGAAAATGGAAGAGAGAAGTTCGTGGTAATAGGGGGTTATAATTCAAGAGATTACTAATGAACCATAATAATAGGGTGTTCAAAAGATGAAAGCTACAATTGAAAATGATTAAGATAAATAGGAGGAGGCATTGGTGGCTCAACAAAAGCCACTATAACAACTATGATACTTTTATCCTGGAACTATCAGGGGCTTGGACAATCCTTAATAATTCAAACTCTGAGGGAGCTCAAATATAAATTTTGTTCTTTAATTATTTTCATAATGGAATCAAATAATGCTAGTATTTTTTTATGAAAGGATAAGGAGTCTAGGATTTGAATGTATTTATTATGTAGAGTCGAAGGGTTTATTAGGAGGTTTATGCCTATGGTGGAAAAATTCAATTCATATAAAAGTATTATCTTCTACAAGGATTGAACTACCTACTTATTATTCGGAGGTGAATCATAGAACACTAAAAGTTATGGTATCTTATGGACTTAACATATGTCATATCCCTTATGACATAAGATTGAAAGATTTTAACCTTCCTTTTCAGAGTGGAAACAGACATGGCCAAAACATATAAAGATTGGCAGTTAAAGGCAATAGGAAATTTTTATTACTTTTATGTATGGGAAGCATCTTGGAATGGAAAGAAAGAGGTCTAGGAGAGGCTATTGATGCTAAATCCAGGGGAACAATATGCATCGCTCTATATAAGAGATTTTAATTGTGTAGTATGTGAAAATGAAAAAAGAGGAGATAGACCTTTAGGAAAGCAATTAGAGGAGTTTATTGAGTTTATTCAAGAACATATTTTAATGGACTTGGATTTTTATGGATATCCCTTCACATGGACAAATAAGCAAAAGGGAGTAAATAATATTCAGTATCAATTTGATAGGGGATTGTGCAATATGAAATGGAGATTATTATTTCCTCAGGCTAGTATTTTTCATGGAGATTAAATAGGGTTAGATCACCGGCCAATTATGGTTCAGTTATATTATTAGCGCCATAATAAGGGAAAATAATTTCAGTTTGAAACAAAGTGGAATAAAATGGAGGGTGTTAGAGAAGTAATTTCAAATGGTTGGAGACAGGGTCTGGGGTCTTAAGGCATTATTAGGAAGCTGGAGAATTACATGAAATAGTTATTGAAATGGGTTACAACAATAAACAAATATAATGCAAGGATGTAAATTAACTATTTAAAGGAGAAGTTAGTTATAGCAAAATTAAAGTATCCTATAGAGGATGTACTTAGGGAATATGAGGATATTTTGAAACAGTTTGATAAGATATAGAAGATAGAGGAATTATACTGGAAGCAAAGATCAAGGGTGGAATAGCTTAAATCTGAAGATTGAAATATAAAGTTCTTCCACTTAATAACTACTCAGTATCGACAAAGAAAACCTGATTCTAAGACTTAAAAATAAACGGGGCTATTAGAAAGAGGAGGATCAACCTATTAGAGTAGTAATTCTTAAATTTTATAAGAAGAGATATGCCCAAGAGCCAGTGTTTAACATTTCTAGAGCAATCTGAAGTCAACAAAGGATGGTTACTCAACACATGAATAAAAACCTGATCAAACGAATCACAATGATAAAAGTAGAAAAAGCAATAATTGAGCTTGGTAGTCTGAAATGTCCTGGCCCTGATGGCTTTCAAGGTATTTTTTTTAAACTCATTGGGAAATTGTTAAATTTGATGTTTTTCATTTTTTACAAAATTTCTGGGAGTCTAGTTACACGCCTCCTAATATTAATAAATCTTTTATAGTTCTAGTCCTAAAAATTAAGAATCTTGAGGAAGTCACTCATTTTTGTCCTATAAGTCTTTGCAATTTTATTTACAAAATAATGTCTAAAGTAATTATAAATAGATTGAAACCTTTTTTGCATTTGCTAGTCCACCCCTCTCAAGGTGCCTTTATCCCAAGACAACTAATACAAGATAATATTTTCACTACTCATAAAATTTTGTACTCTTTACAGGTTTTAAAAACTAAGAAAAATATGGGTTTAGCTCTAAAGTAGGACATAGAAAAGGCTTATGACAGGGTTCATTAAGGTTTCTTGAGGAGAATCTTGTTTAAGATGGGTTTTGATAGTTTATGAATAGAAAAGGTTATGAAGTGTGTGACTTGAGTTCTATATACTGTCCTAATTAATGAAAGGCAATCTTCATGGTTTAAGCCCTCTTGAGGACTTAGACAAGGTGATCCCTTATCACCTTATATTTATTTATAGTAAATGTTCTACCCAACATGCTTGATGATGCAATAAGAAAGGGTAAAATTAGAGGTTTTAGGATTAATAAGGATTGCCCTGTGGTGACATTATGTTTATTTGCAAATGATACAAATATTTTTGGGCAGGCTAATCAATTGGAGGCAAATAGGTTGAATATAATTTTAGAGCAATGTATGAGGGCTACGGAACAAAAATTGAATAGGGGAAAATCTAGTTTAATTTTTTGGAAAAATAGTAAATGAGGATCTTAAAAGCAAAATTAAGTGAATTTTTAGTATGCGAGAGATGTAAAATGGTAAGAAATATTTGGGATTGCCTTTTGACTAAGGAAAATCTAAGTATCATGCCTCTAAATTCCTTCTAAATAGATTAAAAGAAAAAGAAAAATCTTGGAAGCACAAAACTTTATCTTATGTGGGCGAGAGGTGATAATAAAGGCTGTGCTCACAGGTATACCAAGTAATGCTTTTTCTTATTTTAAGTTTCTAAGAGTTTTGGCCATAAAAGCTCATAATATTTTAAATTATTTTTGGTGGAAATGAGGCTCAGAGGATAGGGGTGTTCATTGGAAAAAATGGGAGACTTTATCAAAATTAAATATTTTAGGGGGTTGTGGTTTTCGTAACTGTAACACCCATATTTTTAGATGCACTATTCATGCATATTATTTTCATGTTATGGAGAGTAGAGTTATGTGTTGTATCTAAGTGGGGTATGTGTATGTTGGTAGAAAGAGGCATATTTGTTAAGAAAGTTTTGGATTTATTTGTCAAAATCGAAAGTTGTTGATTATTGGGTAATTATTCTAGTTCATTAAGGGGGTAGAGTGATAATGTGGAGATAATTGTTGATAATTATATATAGTCTTATTATTTTATTCTTGGTTATGATTAAAGTTTTTTATTAATGGACACTTTAGGGGGCAATTGGAGAGAGGTGATTGGTTAAGTGTTATGTGTGTATATGTGTGTGAGGGTTGTAGAGAATTGTAGAGAGGAAGAAGAAGAGAGTGATATTGATTTTGTTTGGGAGATTCTGATAATTCTCTACATATCTAGTAAGGATTTTGGGGAATTTTAGAAGATCTAGTAGCTTTTGGAAGTATCAATTTGGTAAGTTTTATATTTATTTTTGGTTAATTGAATTAGATTTGGTTATTGTGGAATTCGGGTTCCAAATTCATGTGCATTAGTCTTGTTGTTTTGATCATATCTGGAGTTGTAAAACTCTGCTTTGAGAAAGGTTTAATGCTTTGGAAACTTCTAAGTGTTCTCTACAATTTTTGTGTTTCGGCCCTGTGCTAATTTTGCTGTTAATACTGTTTGATTTGGCCCGACATTTTCTTGCTTAATCTGTCAACTCTGTTTTGCCCGAATTTGCTAAAAAATCCATAATCAATTCCATACATGTTTGATTTAAGTAATTCTTATTGGAATTGGAAGTAAACTCATATTTCTAGCTTTAGTATTATTTTTATGATTTTTGGATATGTGTGTGAATTATTTGGACATATTGAACTTTAAGCATGTAGTTGTACTTAGTTGCATCTAGTGAGTTTAGGGCAAGTGTCATGTTTGCTATATGGTATTGATGCATAATTATGTGTAGGGAGTGACAAGAATATTGGAGGCACTACTCATTAGGGGAACTTTGCTTTTGAAGGAGTTGAAGTACTTGTGCGTAAGTGATTATTAATAATATATATATATATATATATTGAATCTCTTGAATATAAAAACTATATTACTATGAATGATTTGACAAGTA
>CATIWO010291929.1:0-16216 GCA_949673435.1 Macaranga tanarius
ATGATGAATATATATTTATATATTATTGATGAGAAAATGAAAGGGATGTTGGATTATGATGATATGATTGTATATATGCAAATTTGATATATTGAATTATGAAAGCCACTTGAGGTGGTATGGTTAAGTATGAATTATGATGAAATATGCAAATGGCAAGAATGGGTATGAATGTATGACATTGTTAATATGAATTAGCATGGTGATATATGAAAACCACCTGAGGTGGTATAGTGTGAATGTGAAATGTGGCATATTGCATAATATAAGGAGAAACTGTGTGTGGAGTTTAAGCTCCACGATCTGAGATTGAAAGGGGTAGAGAGTCTCAGATGTGAAATAATGTGAGGAGAAAATGTGTATGGAGTTTGAGCTCCACGATCTGAGATTAAAAGGGGTAGAGAATCTCAGATGTGGCCATTCGTGTGATAATGATATATATGCGTATACGTGTAAGATTTGAGATTGAAAGGGGTAGAAAATCTCAAGACTGAGATTGAAAGGGGTAGAGAATCTCAGGAATGGCCACAAATATATGAAAAATAAAAGAAAGAAAAGAAAGCAAAAGTGAGCTTATGCATAATGTGTGTGACCGTGTGAGGTTACTAACAAGTATAATCAAGCATTTTAGCACCATCTCTGCATACATGTTAAATGTGAATTGAATGTGAGAATGATGATGTGAATTGTATATGAACTCTTGAAATATTCTTTATTTAGTTATGAGTACCAAATATATTGTTGAATGTGATCACATGGGTACTAATTGATGTGGTGATTTACATATACCTCAAGTTTATGCTTTTGAATAGAATAATGTATAAATGAGTGATGGAAGTGTGATAAAATGATGAATATAGATGTGTAAATCTTGTGAATGATTATGAATTATATATTGATGATTGAATTAATGATGTTTAGTGAGTGTAGGAAGTGTTTTTAAGTTTGAATTTAGTTATATACTAGTATGGAATGGAGTGCTAGGTGTTTGAGTGGCTGGAATTGAATTATATTCATGTGCTTTGACATTACTAGCCATTTTAAGGGTATTTTAGTCAATTTAAATAAATAAATTTAGCCTAGGTATCTTCATGAAAGTTGTAGCCCTCTGAGTTAGCTTTCTATAGATTTTTGAATCACTTGAATCCGAGTTTGGTAGAGGGAGTTATGGTCAAAAGAGTATGACATGGTCAGTCGGGTAGTGCCTCTGCAGGTCCATGCGCACGCCCATGTGAAAAACACCCAATCAGACATGCCCATGCATGCCAGAGGCGAGAAATTGAGCCTCAAACTTGGCCATGCATAGCTTAATATATAGTTATGGTATTTTGACCATAACTTGAGCTATAGAGCTCCAAATGAGGCGTGGTTTGATGCTACGGAAACTTTAAAGAGTCCTCTACAATTTTATACTTTGAGATTAAGTAGAATCTATCTTTAAGATTCTCAAAATGAGCTTGAAATTTTAGTGCTCACTTTCACCTTTGTCATTTGGACTCCCATGCGTAGTCTAAATGTTAAATACTTCTATTTGGATGTGTAACATTGTATTCTATGTGTTATTCTTAATTAGTTCTTGAGAAGAACTATATGTATGGTTATATTAATAATTGCTTATTGAGTCACAAGCTCATTCCTTTAAAATTATGGTTTTTCAGGTTAATTAGCTTAGCATTTGAAGTATGTTCCGTGTGAGCTCAGGTGGGTCAAAGGCAGGCTTGGTGTCGACATTTCCATCCTCATGATCATCATCATCATCACATTCAAGCATTTTATTTTTAAGCGATATATTTATTTTGATAACAAGTTATATATGTACACTAAAGTACAATGTGTATTAAACAAGGGTTTTTGGTATAAATGTATAACTCTTTTGATAAATGAAAAAAAAAACATTTGTGCCACATGTTGTTATGTCATTGGAACATTTGTATGTGGTACCTGGAGGGTGCTACAAGTTTGCTACTCAGTAAGTAGTTATTAAAACAAACCCGCACGTTAACCTCTCAAGAACTAATTAAGGAGAAATAAAAATAACTTTTGTTGGACTACACGGGCGTGCGCCAGTGTCTGGTCGCAGCTGAACATTTTAAGTTAGACACTCCCGTGTCTCAACTCATGTCCTTAACCTAAAATTCGATTAACAATATATTAAAATAGCACACCACCATTCCACTATATACTATTATTTCAATATCAAATACACTTCTCCATTTTAACATAAACCAAAAGTATACTAAAATATTTATACTTATGTCATTTCTTTTCATATATCAACTCTCACATTCAATACACATACAAGCATGAATCTAACATTCATATGCAAGTATAAATGCAAACACATCCCAATTCATATTCGATATCTGGTCGGAACTATCGTCATACACATATTTTCCATAAACATATATACCATTCATACTGTAACAACTATACTTCATTCTATACTATATTCAATCAAATCCATAATTTCTACAATCATTTCCTTCCATTTCTTTCCATATCAAATTGCTTGCACAAACCAAACATAATATTACAAGTTTCATATATAAGAGAATTAATTTATATACATTATATTAGTAATCACTTACAATCAACACTTCTCAATTAATTCACAATTATTAGTCTCATTTGCCTTGCCAATGGATACTTAACCAATCGACACAATATTATTCAAACTTGTCGATGGACACTTAGCCAATCGACATATCAACATTTCTCACTGTCGATGGTCACTTAGCCAATTGACTTAGTCATATTCACACTGTCGACAGTCACACAGCTAATCGACATTCTCAATATTTCACACTGCCGATGGTCACACAGCCAATCGACATTCTCAAAATTTCACATTGTCGAAGGTCACACAACCAATCGATATTTTTAACGTTTCACATTGTCGACGGTCACAAAGCCAATCGACATTCTCAATATTTTACACTGTCGACGGTCACACAGCCAATCGACATTCTTAACATTTCACGCTATCAACGGTCATACAGCCAATTGATATGTTCATCACACATCACATCAATATTTACTCATAATTATAACATCATTTATACCCAATGGCCATCTCAAGTTCATATTACATACACACTTACAACCACGAATTTAATACCATCACATTTCATGTTTAGTACATTCAATCATATACCTCACAACAATTTCATCAATATATACCTCATAACAAATACATCAACCTCACTCTAGTATGCAAATATTAATCATGTTGTAGCATACCATAGTATTTTCACATTCCATATCACAACTTAATATTCGTAATTCATCCATATGCATTTCTTATCAATGCTAGTACATGTTCCAACCAAGTCCACCATATATTTACTTGGTATATCTTACCAATATTATTATTCACATACAATTCTTAATTTATCAATTACAAAAACAAGAATAATATTTAATTGACAATAATACATATCCTTGCATATCTTTCATTATATAATAATAACTACTTACCTCAAGTGCTTTCCACTTTAAATAAGAAGAATTCTTTAGTTGGTTGCCTTTTTCCTTTCCTCTTGTAGCTCCTACACATATTCATATATCAATTCATAAAGTAAACATGACACTTGCACTTAAATGCAACAAAGTGCAACTCCATGCTCTAGGTTCAAAGTACCCAAATAATTCACACACAAGTCCAAAAATTATGAAAATAATACTGAAGCTAGTAATATAAGCCTACTAATAATTTTAATTATAATTTCTTAAATTAGACATGTGTAAAATTAATTATGGATTTTTGAGTAAAATCGGATAAAATAAGGCACTTATTGTGAGCAGTAAAATGGCCGGCCCTATTAGATAAGTTTAACAGCAATTTTAGCTCAAGCTCAAAACACAAACGTTATAGAACTCTTTAAAGTTTCCAGAACATTAAACGTTGCTTAATTTGGAGTTCTAAAACTCTAGATATCACTATATAACCAACACACTAGAAAATTCACAAACCAACCTATATACTACTGCTGTCATATTTGATACATAAAGTTCATGATGCTTTTAAAAATTATAGACACATCCAATAATCACTAAATTTATTCAGACTCTAAATATATGAGTCTACTTTCATTTTCAATTAGAATCATATAATTAATATATGTAGAGAGTTAATTATGAATTTTTAAGTACATTTAGGTAGAACAGGATATCAACATGAGCAATACAATGTCTGGCCTTATTCGACCCTCTTAACAACAGATTCAGTTTAAGAACAAAACATAAATATTTTAGAGGACTCTCTAGAGTTTTCAAAGCCTCCAACTATGCTCAAATAAGTCTATAACTCAAGTTATGATCAAAACAAGAGGACTAAAAAATAGGGTATACAGAATCCGAAATTGAAACCAAGAAAACTCAACTCAAACCAATCAATAATACAAATAAAGCTTACCAAATTGACTTCAATGGATTAAAAACATTCTAATGCCTCCCAAGTGCTAGCTCGAACAAGATTAAAACTCTCCAAAATTTCTCAAGAAACCACTCTTCTTCTTCTATAAAAATCTCCACATATCTCTACACATTCACAATTAAATATACACATATAAACACCAACCAATCAAAAGCTACCACTTGCCTTTCCCAAAGTCTTCCTATAATAAATGTATATTTATCCTTAATAAACCATAACAATAATAATAATAATAAATCTAGATATTATGGTTAAATATCACCATAATACCTCTACCACTCCTTAATGAAATAGGCATATTGCACAATAGCCCATAACATCTAATATGGCAATTAACTCCAAACTTAACTTACAATATAATCCCTCTCTACAATACATGTATAATTCCATACTCAAATGAAGTCCACTATCTCATATGCACAAAATGCAATACATACGTCTTAAATACGTATGAAAAAGGGCGGATGTTACACTAACAGCTAAGAACTCTAATTATCAAAGCGTTGAATTCATAATACGTTCGAAGTAAATTCGAAGATAGCTCTTGCAAAAACTCAAAAAAATTCAAATCTGAATTTGAAAATAATCAATATCAATCTCTATATGTAAAAAAATATATTTTTACAAGTATTTATAGACTTGTAATTCTAAACCTAAACTAATTCTGAAACAACTATTTAGGAACAAACAGTTATACTTTTAATTAGTATAGCATAAAGAAAACTTCTATTTAAATATAAAAATCGGATAGAATATCATTGTCGAGAAACGGGCGTGTTTTAACTATAAAAAATTGGCAGATTGTCACACGACTTGGTACATGGCCTGATGCTTGAGCAGACACGGGCGTGTTTTGACTATAATTTTGAGACATAATGTTACACAACTTGATACACGGGCGTGTCTTGAGTCGTGTATCTTACTAGACATTTTAAGCACTTTGAGCACGGGAGTGTCTGTGTCCCGTGTACCCTACTGGCTATTTTGGGTACTTTAAATACGGGCATGCAGAAGTCCACGAGGGCGTGTATCAGCTTGAACATAACTAACTAAGTTGATTGACTTAGTTTCCACCAAATTGCTTTTACCTTATCCTATATGCTCAAGATTCTCTTGTACAAGTCCTATGATGACCTCTTTCATTCTTTTACCTCTCGATCTTGTTATAGGTCCTCCACCATAGCTCAAAGTATTTGAATTTAGTATAGCATCCCCATGTCCATATGCATCACTCTACTGATAATGCAACATTTGCTCACATCGATATTGAACCCGTCTTACCTCAGTCATATAAACTCTTAATGGTAGGTCCATCTTCTGCCCCCAAATTTGCTTCCTCCTCTTGCTCATCTGCCACATCACCAGCCAAAATATAAATTGAACCCTGCTTTGTAAAACCATTATCATTAATCTCATAACATCCATATCTAATGGCATCATGTTACAACTATAAGTTAAATTGACTAAATCATCAAAAACACCTAAATTCCTAACTAACCCAGTAACATATGAACCAACACATAATGCACCCCTTGACTTCCCCAACATAGAATCAAAATAAATTACAAACCCATATGCAAGATAACATAACTTTCTATTTTCTAAATAATACAAATAAAATATATCACAGAGAGTAATAACTCCCATGCTCTCACGTCTCTTACAAATGGTGTGTGTAATGACTTTATGAATGTATCTAAGTGAGGGTGGTCTTAATGATGTGCTTTTGGGTTTTATTAGCTCATAGTTACTATTGCCTTTGGTGTTTATGTGTGGTCTATAAATTTCAGAAGGAGTTTGTATCTTATTTTTGAAATTTGCCAATGAGGTATGATAGCTAATTGTTTGAACATAAGCATAACCCCATCTTTACCCTAAATTGAGAAATTGATAAGGAAAATTGGGTTCCACCCAACCTAAATTGAACATCATCGTCTCTATTATAATCCATACTCTATTTTTTAAAAGACAAAGATGCTAAAAATTCAACCAACAATTCTTTATAAGTTGGGTCTCTAATAGACAGCATGACAAGCCACTTACCCATTTTGAATTTATCTTTAATTTCTCACCAAATCCTTACCAATTCTAGATCACTCTGACTCATGAATCTATTAGGCTCTATGGGTAAATTAAGTATATTTCAAACATTTTTTTTTATATAAGAGAATCATAGTATGAGATACAGAGGAAGTGTTAATGTTGAAGAACTAACTCGTGGTGTCTAACTAGTTGTTTGATCCCTTGGCTGTTTGTTTGGGAGGTTACAGCCCGATTTGCACTTGAATCTCTTTTTTTATTAATTCTCTGCCATTATCTATGACCAATATTGATGATAATGGATATTTTGGTGTAAATGGAAGAAATCTATACAGATTTTGCTCGAATGGAGTGTTTTCTCTATATGAAATAAGAAGGCTTGTTGAGGAATCTGGCAAGCTTTTGATTCAAATCGGTATAGAGATTTTGCTCGAATGGTGGTGAATATGCCAAGCTTTCGAGTTAAATCTATAGAGATTTTGCTCAAATAGTGAAGAATTTACCAAGCTTTCAAGTTAAATCGGTATAATAACTGGAGATGTAGTTAATGTGCTAAAAAAAATGGAAAGATGTTGACACAGATAAGGACTTGGAACCAAGCTTTGATCACTTGAATGTACATATTCGTACTTATGAGTATTTAATATTGTATTCACCATGTTATGTTATTGATTATCTTATGAATATTGATATAATTTATAGATTCACATGGAAGTTAATATAGAGGATCCAAGAGTAAAAGATTATTTGATTGAAAGGCTGAAATGCAGCAACAGACAGAAATGATATAGGTTGCACATGCACTTTAAGAAGTTTGAAAGTTTAGAAGAGGCTAAGAATAATAAGCCTTCATTTTGCCCAATAAAGATAATTGGAAAACATTATACAATTACTTTGTGACTCCAAAATTTAAGATGATAGGTTCTTAATATTTAGAAACATTTTTATTAATACTTGTAATGCATATACCAGTGAAAAAATATATGATGACATTCATTATAATTTTTTTATACAACATGCCAGTGAGGTGAATGGTGGCAATAGGCAAAAGGTCAAAGCCCCACATATTTCGTGTAGAAAACCATTTAATATTCAAAGACATGAAATTGTAAGTGTCATGCCACTAATGAGTTTTGTTGCAATATTTAATCAATATTGTATTAACTCACATAACAGTAATTTAAATTTGGATGTTTCATATAATGACCATTCTAATATGTTATAAATGTTATTTTTGATAGTCACAAAGGGAGTTGAATGGGTAGGTATGTGGCAGAATTGAGCTGTATAAGAGAACACATTACTCTATAAATAAGGGTTGGTCATCGAAATTTGCAGAAGATAATTGGGTAAGAATTGTAAATTACTTTTTATCACATTGTCATGAAAATGTGTGCTAACTAGTTTACTTATTTCTAAATTTTTATTAGAATTTGATGAAAGAGAACTAAGATCTATGTATTAAAGAAGGCATTGAGAAGACTTCAAATGAAATTGTCTTAGAGATCTTTGGCCATGGATGTGGATACATAAAAGGTCTTCGGTATGGTCCTAAACCATCGAGCTGGCAGAATATGGCTACTCAAAATTTGAGGAACGAACTTCAAAACACTCAATAAAAACTTAACGATTCAGGATCGTAAGTGAGTGATCTGAAGACACAAGTGGCTGAATTTGAAACTGAAGTTAGTGGCTTGAAGGATTAATTGAGTCAAAAAGCTGAAAGTATTAAGAAGATCACGACATTTATAGCGGCTAGTGGAAATAACGTATCGTATGAACTTGTTTGTCTAATAGTATTTCAATAATTGAAGGTGTTTTAAGAACATGATGATTGTTATCTTTTATGAATTATTTGGTTGAATATACTAATATTTTACTAATCATTTTAAATTATATATGGTGTTTTGTTTCATTTTTATTATTAATTATTTTTAAATTATTACTTAATTCATATACTTTTAGTTAGTATAAAGTGATGATTTCATAACATGGCAATATAATAATGGGTGCAAGTTTGATATATATGAATACACATTCGTCATTATTAGTATACTTAATTGTACTTTAAATCTTAGTTTATGTGACATATTGGAACTATTATAAATTAAAACATTAAAACGACAAAATATTTTCGTAGTTTATAATAGTTATACAGTGATGAAATTTATTGTCACCAACTAAATCATTAATATGACGATTTTTCTTTATCGTTTATTTTCTATAAAAAAAATGACGCTTTTTTTGTCGATATAGGTACGACATTTTTTTTATCATAATAACTAGTTTATTTATGACAAATGACAATTGTCATCATTATAAAACTATATTGTGATAAAAAATTTATATTGTCATCAAATTTTTCTTATTTTATATGACGAACTATTAACAGTTGCCATGACAATTTCATCGTTATAATTTATTGAGTTAAATTCTAGAGAAGTTTCTTATTTCATCATCATTTAAATGCAATTAGTGACGAAACGTGACTTTGTCATTTTAAATGGAAAATTATCATAATGAATTAGCGCATTTTATGGTGACGAATTCGTCATTGATTGAAGTATTGTAACTTTCGTCATAATTAGTTTGAGAAAAGAATGACAAACAATTTAATTGTCATGATAATCTATTTTATATGTTATGAAACTTAAATTCGCTATATATACCTTTTACTCTACACTTGTTGTGACGATCAATATGATGAATAAAAATTGCCACTTTCTATTATTAATGACAAATTTTAATGCTTATATGATGATTTTGTTTATTGTATATATCATAAATTCTTGTAGTGTTTGTAAGTTGTCTTGATAGTCATTACCTTAAATAAATAAAGTTTGAATTTTGTGAGTTATTATGTATTAGTACTTATCTGTTATTTTATAAAAAAAAGTTTAGCAATTTCTTTAGTGTGTTTTGTTGGTGTGTGAATAAGTATTGTGGATAGTGAAGTGTTGATAAAATTTTAGCATAGTGGCTAAAAATGAACCATTTTATTTCATAAGTGCTATATGGTTATAGTGCACTTGTGTTGTGATAAATGATGCAAGAGTTGGTGATTGTCCAGGAATTTTAGAAGCAAGAGGGTTAGAGATCTTGCTTACAGAGAGGTGAAATATATAAAAGTTAAATGAAAGTATGCAAGGCTCATATGAATTTGGCATAAAACAACAAAGTTTGTTGATTTCTCAGAGAAATTCATCAGGAAAGTTATCAAAAGTCTAAATGAATGATGATATAAGAGCATTTTGCAAATTAGTTTTGGCTAATTTTATAAAAATTGCAAATCTTGCATAATTTACATGAGGAATGTAGATGAAATAAGTGGCCAAATTTGGTATTTTTACCAAAACAGTTTCTTGGCTGTAAAATTTTGTTTAAAACTTTGCAAAAGTTCTGTTGCCATGATTATAGAGAAAGTGAAGCAAATTTATCAAATTCCTCATGGAATTTGTTAAAATTAAATGGCAAAATACATTTTAGCTATGTCTTTAGTTGCTAAAATGTTTGAAAAATACAAGAATTTCTATGAATTAGCTTTGATAAAAGCATGGCAAAGATTTTAAAGATGGTGAAAGTTTTAAAATAGAGAATGCATAAAAACAAACAGTGACATGGTAAAAATTTGGAATATTTACCTAAGGAAGCCTTTAAATAATATTCTTTAACAGATTCGATTTCCAAGCTCTTTGGATTTTGCTTCAAACAAAATCTAAATTAGTTAATAATTTATTGTGAAGATGGACATTTAAGCAAAATTAACAGAGAAAAGGCTCACGCCAAAATTGAGATATTCTTTTGATTTATTCTTGCCAAGCTAACATTTTTTAAGAGTTCACGACAACATTGCAAATTAAATTAGAATGCATTCTCAAGCAAATAACATAAAAAAATTATTTTGGCAATTTATTGTTAAAATAAACTTTAAAGTTTATATTTGCTTGAGGAATTCAAATTTGCAATGCATGAATAGTGTTGTTAATTCATAAAATTGATAAATTTTTTATAATTAGGCAAAAATTAATTCGAAAATAAGGTACAAGTGCCTAAGGAATAATGTGAATAATGCAAGTTAGTTGAGGAACTTGCTCATTTTAACTGATTCTCATCAATTTAGCATCAAATCAGTTTACAGATCATGGCTAAATGCTAATAAGCAGTTCCTCAAGCAAATTCAGTCCAAATACATGATTCCTCAAGCAATAAAAAATAATTCTCAACAATCATCACTAGGGCTGTGCATCGGGCGGGTCGGGTCTCGACCCGAAAATTTTCAAGAATTCAAACCCGAACCGAAACCGAAAATTTTGGTCGGGTTTTCGGGTTACCTGAAAATTACAATATAATAATAAATGAGATAAAATAACACTAGTAAAGGGTTAGCCGGGTGGTAAAGGGACTTCAAATCTTCTTATGGGCGCGGGTTCGAATGCTAGTAATTGAAAGAATTTGGTTTAATTTAATTAACAAAAATCAAATACAAAGCTAGGATTCAAACCGGTGACGTCCACATAAATCGGACAACACCTTTACCACTCTACCACCAAAGGATTTTGATATATTTCAGCTTAAATATATATATATTTATGTATAATTTCGGGTTTCGGTTCGGGTCGGGTTAACCCGAAAATTTGTGAAGTTTAAATAATTGAAACCGAACCGGTTCGGGTTCGGGTCGGTTATTCGGACCGGGTCGGTTTTGCACATCACATCATCAATTCAAGAACATAAAATCATAAGCAATAAGAAGTAAGATACAACAATTTGATGCTTCAAACATCAAAGCATCAAAATCATCCAACCAAACTCGCATGACGGGCGGACCTATGGAATGGCAGCGTGATGCGATAACACTAGAGCATTGTTGGCTGGTGTTATAACCGTAGAGGAGGTAAGGTAAGCAATTACAATGACAGCTTGAGGAGCGCCAGAAACTTATAACTCCAAGTAGTAGAGTGGTCAGCGTTGTCCCAAGCTACAACAACGATCTTCAACCTCTGATTTGGACCAATAGCAAAAGCAACCTTGCAAGCTTCGATGGGAGCATGGGCAGTAGTGTGGTTACAGGTTTGAGGAATAGCAGTAAAGGCTACAGGTTCTAAGCAGCAGCTCTCGGTGATTTTAGGCAGTAAGGAATGGTTGACATTGTGAAGGTTTTGATTTACTTTGGATTGTTGATATAGTGAAATAATTGAAAAATTAATTTAGGTTCTATGATTTTTTAAGAAACAAATCTATGGTAAAGTATATTTATTGAGAAATTGAAATTTGAAAATGCATTTTGCGGGCAATTTGAAAGAGAATATTGAATGGGTATTTTAAAATTAAAAAAAAAAAAAGAGATGGAAAAGAAGAAGTAAAGTGGGAGAAGATTAATATATCCATTTAATTAGTTATGAGTTTAACCCAAATTAATTATATACAGAGGCATTATTTGTACCAAATCTAAATTTTAGCCTGCCTATAATTAATTCCAAAGGCAACCCATTTATGAGTCTTGAGAAAGAAGACATAAAATTTTTTTGAAAAGTTGATGAGGAGCTGAGGCATAATTTTACGTTACAATTTTGTAGTATATAGAACTTCCTCAGCAATTAAAGTACTAAGGAATAAATAAGATTTGGAGTTGTTGAGGTCATAATATATATGAAGATTTTGAAACTTTCTAATGAACTAAGGAGTTGAGGAAGAATTAATCTGCAAGTAACAAAATGAAACTAAAGATTAATGAAGCTGGTATTAATTGAAAAAAAACTGATGGAGAATTTTGTCAATTAAAAAGAGGGAAGAATCAGCAAAACAAAAAACAATCAATCATCAACAACAATCATCAGAACTTATCAATTATCAATTATCATTTGGACATATTTTCCAATTTTATTAGCTTCATGTGTTTATTTAGCTTGCAAATACTACCTTATTACAAAAATTTCACATTTTTCAATATAGCCAAGTTATATAAAATTTCTTTTTTACATTATACTGTTAAATTTATAAATTGCTCGTTGTAATTCAAGTAAATTGTGGTAAAAGTACTTAAAAATTCACTTTGTCTTAGAAGTCAGATTTTTCTTTTTGAGGAAGTTATTCCTCTGACACACTTGCATTTGATTAAACCCAGTTCGTTGAAAATTGAAGCAACAATACTACTAGAAGAAAAAAATTTAGACGGCTAGAACAAATAATTTTTTTATAATTATTATAATAAATATTACTATCCTAAATTTTTATTTTCAAAATATATAAAACACAAAGCAATGAATCATCTACAGAATATACTACTTCATAAAATTATGACAATTTTATAAAATCGTGCTAATTCATCTAACCCAAATATACATACACTTAACAATTAATATGCGATATTAATTTAAAGTGCCAACTCACTCTCGGATCCCGATGAATGGAAGACATCACATATATTATTTTCATCATACAATTTATGAGAAAATTTATTATTTATTAATATATTCCGCTCATTTTATCTATGGTTGATAAAAAAGAAGAAAAAAAAATAGACGATCAGTTCATACTTTTATTTACTCAATCATCAATCTTATTATAAGAAAGATTTTAATTATTTGGTATTTTAGATATAGTTACACTGCATCATTAGCTTGAACAAATTAAATTATTCATTTCATCTTCTCACAACTCTCAAAGGTTGCTGTCCAAAATGAAAAATTATACATATGTATGCGTGTGTGATTTACTTACCTTTTCCATATGGAGAGGTACGAACACAGACCAATCCATATTTAATAATTTAATTTTGTATTTGTTGCAAATTGTCAGACACATGTTCTATTATTTAAAAGTTGACATTTGTTTAATTCCATTAATTAATTTCCAGTTGTAATCCAGAGTGATACAGTTATCTGGGTTTTTAATTAAATTCCTCTAAGCCACATTTTGCTCATAATCTAACACCTGAACGTCATGGCATGCGTTTTTAGTATCTGAAATGTCAGTAAAATTTGGTTGAATTTTTAACTGATATATTGAATTATAAAAATAAAATAATTATATATTAATTTATTAAAAAATAAAAATACTTAAACCATAAAAATTGTCTATATATATATATATAGAAGCCATAACTTGTAGCATAACTGGTATTATGGTTCAGATTTCAGTTTACTGCTTCTTGGAAATTTATTCTGTAAGTTTATATCTTCACTTTAAGATAATATACTTCATAAACATGTATGGGATTTAACGTTGATAACCAATCATATGTAGTGTGAAACTATAATAGTACCTTTTATTTATTTTTTTTAGAAAAAATAAACTATGTATTTTGACAAATTAAAATTACATCTTGATAAATATATAATATAAATAAAAGTACAATTAAAAAAATATCAAAGTAAACTTTCACTTAGATCATAAAATTATTTATCGATATTTTTCAATCGCATTAAAAGAGTTATTTTCATTTGTAACTCAACATTGATGATTTGTATGGCGTTAATTAGCTATAAATCAACTATTTGGTCTTTAATTGAATCCGATTATAAAAATATTAATAAAAGTTTCACAATTGGAAGAAATATAAAATCCTTAAAAGATAATCTCTAAAATCTCATGAAGGTATTAAAAACTTCATAATTCAAAATTTTCAAAAAAATTAAAGATGTGTATTTATTATATATAAAGAAACAAAAAAAAAAGAAATAGAAAAAATATTCCATATTTAATAATTTAATTTTGCATTTATTGCAAAATGTCAGAAACATGTTCTATTATTTTTAACATTAATTAAGTTCCAATTGTAGTCGAGAGTGATACGATTATCTGGGTTTTTAATTAAATTTCTCTAAACCACATCTTTGATCATAATCCAACACCTGAACGTCATATTAAGAAATCCACGGGCCCGGAGAGTGTTGGCCCACTAACACACATGTGGACTTATAAATGGGGTTGAGCCCATGTAACACAAAACCAATTGGCTTGTGTTAAGACCCAATCTATACCACTTATAAGCCACTCTAACTTTTATAGTTTTTCAATGTGGGATATATTCTCCAACACTCCCCTTCAAGTGTAACTGGGTCTGGACCAGTGATACTTGCCAAACACAAACGGCGGGCCGACCCAAGGACTCACAAGGTCATAAACGGGCCGCACCCAACTAAACACAAACGGGCCGACCCAACGACTCACAAGGTCATAAACGGGCCGCACCCAACCAAACACAAACGGGCCGCACCCAACGACTCACAAGGTCATAAACGGGCCGCACCCAAACTCAGGTCTTAAACACGACCCCGGGATCATTGCTTTGATACCATATTAAGAAATCCACGGGTCCGGAGAGTGTTGGCCCACTAACACACATGTGGACTTATAAATGGGGTTGAGCCCATGTAATACAAAACCAATTGACTTGTGTTAAGACCCAATCTACACCACTTATAAGCCACTCTAACTTTTATAATTTTTCAATGTGGGATATATTCTCCAACATGGCATGCGCTTTTAGTATCTGAAATGTTATTATACAGGATAATTAAAAGTTTCCAGAGGGTTAATTGCATAAAAAAAAAAAACACCAATTTTTATTTGTTTTACAATTTGATCGTAATTTTAAAATTTTGATGAATTAATAAAAAATTTTAAATTTTTTTAAATTTTAATATACCCATTGAAAATTTAACCAACTTTTCTAGTGCAATAACTGAAATTGTCTGCTTCACGTGAGTATTATGTCAAAATTCATAATTTTATCTAATTGCAAAGAAATGCTTTATATTCATTAATTAATTTATCTTAATTTCTTGATTGGACTTTTCTCAATTTCTTTCTAGAATAGATTATTTTAATTGTAAATTTTGATGTACATTAAGTACAAATAGGTCAATGAATTGAGTAACTATATATATATAATGCGACTTTTATTCATTCAAAAGGAAAAACCTATCTTAATATATAAATATAACTATAAAAACTAATAAGAAATATAGTAAAACATTCTAACTTAAATAATTAAAATTTTAATCTATTAATCTCCAATTGTATTGACAAAAATATTGTAAATCACAACTCGAAAAATGATACACTCCCTTCTTCAATTCTTCAAATTTTAAATGAATCTGTTTGACAAAAAAATTAATAATAAAATTTTCTAATCATTAAAATAATTTTGTACAAAAGATATTCATTGATCTCATAATCAAAGTCCATAATACATTAATCATTGAAGGAGATCTATTATATATGAAAGAGGATGGAGACAAAAGATGACCAAATACGAAACTTTTAATATAACATCTTGTTTTTACCATTTATTTTTGTTTATTTATTAGTTAAATAAATAGAAATTAGTGTTTTGTTGGGATTGAGATTGGAAGGAGTTAGTGGTTTAATAAGAAATGGAGTTAGTTATGGAAAAAAATTGGATCATTATAGAAGGGTGAAAAATCTCGACATTCTTTCAACATCATCTAGTGATGAAGCCATATGAATATAAAAGGGTGAAAAATGCGTGTTTTTATCCTCTGAGTGTGCTTACTCATCCCTCATGATGGGAATTGTAGGTTTCATCAATTAACTCCCCAGTAGCAAGAATACTATGATAAGTTGAATTAGAAAAAAACTAGAAATTACCAATTTAATCCACAAATTCGGATCGTTCAAAGATTGAAGTAAGAAGATAGATGCTACTTAACCCCTTTACCAACAAGGATAAAGATACTAAGATAGACTTTGAATTTCCTCTTATGCCACAAACAA
>CATIWO010291934.1:0-12892 GCA_949673435.1 Macaranga tanarius
TTTTGGTAAGTGATTTATATATTAATTGAGTTTTTGTTTGTGTTTGGAAGGTTGAATCTCGTGCTCCATTTTGGCTGAAATTTTACCTTCTGTAATTTGACCATAACTAGAGCTATACACCTCTGATTTGAACAAGCCTTAGTGTTCTGGAAACCTTAGGGAGTCCTTTACAAGTTTCATGTTTTAAGTTTCTCAAATATTCGTGGTCAGAGGGGTTTAGTGAAGCAAAACATTTCAGTGCTCACTAAGTGCTCTGTTTTGAGCTGAATAGGTTGCTACATCCCTAAATACTTTTATGCATGTTCAATTGGAATGATTTTAGTTGGATTTTGTAGTAGACCTATAACTTTAGCTTTGGTATTAATTTGAGGGTTTTTGGCTTAGTGTGTATGAGTTGGGATTTATTTGAATCAGAACCAGTTTTTATGTCATTTTTCTTTTTATTTGCTTTGTTTGAACCACATTATAGTATTAATAGTATTAAGATATTAGTAGTAATTGCTTTATGTGTATTGAATTTTTACTTAGTTTATACCTTTTGTGTATTAGTAGTTTCTTTTTATATTTTCTTTCCTTTAGTTTTTCTTTTCTATGTTTTTCTTTAGACACTTACACATATATATTGTTATTTTTATTTTAGTATAATTTAACCTAAGGATATTTGTTCATATTTTTTTTAAACTTTATGCCATGTCGGCACTGCGTGCCGACTCGTTATAGAGGCTATGGGTGCCGAGTCGGCACAGTCGTGATGACTCGTTCCCTAGCACAGTAGTACCCCCCCCCCCTTATAAATTATGTGTGTGCCAACTCAGCATGGCCATGCCGACTCGTGACAGAGAGGAACCGTGTCGACTCATGCCATCCCTCAACACACTTATATTTTTATAATCTTGTTACATGTTTTCTCTTCATTTTATTTTTTATATTGGTCAATGTATTGGTTTCACATTTATTTCTATTACCTTTTTTTTCTCTTTTCTTTTGTCTTTTTGCCATAACTACCCCCAAGAATTTGAATTAATTTGAAAAGTCATGTCCTTTCCCAATAAAGGTCATAACCTTTCAACTTTTTCTTACACATTTGTCTTAATAGCTATTTATAACTCCTTTGACTCTTAGTTTTTTTTTAAATTTTTTTCTTACATCTTATTTAATTTTCACACTATTATATATATATATATATATATATATATATATATATATATATATATATATATAACACTCACGTTTTTGCTTCTATTCATTACCATATTTTGCTTTTCTTATAACTAGTTTCAATTCTCTACACCACTCTCTTCTCTCTTTATATATATTAAGCCCTTCTTCTTCTTCTTCCTATTTTCATTTTCATTTTCATCATTTTCTTTCCACCATAGCTGAAACCTACACTCCATTTTTCTTCTTATTTTCTTTTTCTTTGCTTCTCTATTTTGTTTTCTTTTCTTCCCTTCACTAAGCCGACCCTAGCCACCACCTTCCTCACCCTTTACCCTAGTCAGCCATTTTTTCTTTTTCTCTACACCAACTTATCATGGGAAAGACAAAAGGATCTTCATCTTTAAGGCCTAGAAAGGAAAATCAAACAGAGAAGCATGCAGCGTAGGACTTGGCAACCACCTAGAAGGCTAAGTTCCCCATTCTTTAATATGAAGAAGGTGATAGATTTACAACTCTTAAGTTTAGGGACATTATTTCTTGTAGATATATTCCTTTTGCTTTACTTCAAGATGTCAGCATGCATAATTCTATCAATCAATTATTGACTACTTATGGACTTAAGAAGTTTGTTTTTATGCAAGAACACACTTATGTTGAGTTGATTACTGAATTTTATACATCCTTAGAGGTTAACTCACATGATTCCCATATTCTTGAATTTAGGATGTTAGGCAAGAACCACCAACTTACTTATGCTTACATGCAAAGGGTCTTTGCTTTTAAGAAGGATGAAATGTGTAATATGCCTAAATCTTTTAATGTTGATGAGTTTTGGACATATTTGATTGATTTGCCGCTTCCCTTTCAACCTAAAAAGGGGAAGGCCATATTTATTAAGGACTTAAAATTTTGGCCATTGCACAAAGTTCTTGCATGTGTTGTTTTTCCCAAGTCTGAATTTAATAGAGTTTCTGCTCAAGAATTATTTTTGATGTGGTGTATTCATAACAAGAAGTAAGTGTGTTGGACTTATTGGATTTTTAATCAACTTCTCACTTGTGCTACAAGTAAGGATGGCCCACT
The DNA here is from genome assembly GCA_949673435.1 of Macaranga tanarius. Lineage (NCBI taxonomy): Eukaryota > Viridiplantae > Streptophyta > Magnoliopsida > Malpighiales > Euphorbiaceae > Macaranga > Macaranga tanarius. The sequence continues at coordinate 2,245 of CATIWO010291934.1, forward strand.
AACATATGGTCATGTTGTTACTATTATTGCTAAAACTCTTAATGTTAACTTTGATGATTTTCCTCGTGTTGTTGAGTGTTTTTATTTTACTAAGCAAGCTTTTGTGAGAGGTGAGGTGGTGGATGCTTCTTTTCGCTTGATCCCGGTGCATACTAGGTCTTATTGGAAGGGGATTACCCATCCATATATTGCAGAAGAGCATATTGAGGCTATGGAACATGAAGAGGAGCCGAATGTAGGAGAAGAGGAGGCACCCCATACTAATGTTCCTCTTCTTCCTTACCCTTTGTAAGGTGGTGCAAGTGGCTCTTCAAGTAGTGACTTACACATTTGGAAGCAAGTTTTGGAGAACCAAAAGAAGATGCAACATAAATTGAGTGGAATGGAGGCTTGGAACCAACAACTTGATTGCCGCCAACGTAAGATGGAGTAAAAGATGAACCAATATTTTGCTCGTTGTAGCTACACCATTGAGTCTCCTCCACCATCTCCTTCGGAGGATTGAGGGAGTTTTTCTTTTTCTTTTCCTTTCTTTCATGTTTGGAATTTACATTGGAGACAATGTGAATTTTTAAGTATGGGGGAGGGGTTATTACTAGTAGTTGTTATTTAGTTATGTTTATGTTTATATGCATGTGTGTTTATGCTTTATTTTGTATTATTTTATCTTCTCCACATTAATAAGTAGTTTCTTTTCTAAGTTCATATTGATTATGATTTAGGTTTTATCTTTATGCCATATTAATAATTAACTTTTTATGCTCAATTGGTGGAATTTTAGAGTTTCATTCAGTATAGGTTTTAAGTTTTTCTTTTTAACTTTTTTTATTATTTTCAAAATCTAAAGAATGTTTAGTCAATTTTCTAACTATACTTAAGGCTAGAATGGTATAGACTTAAGCTTAGGTTCTAAGGACTTAGGTAGCCTTAGGAAAATTATAGTCATAATATGACAGACTAGCATTTCAATAATGGATGAGCACACAAAAAAATATAAAAAAAATAAAAGAAAAAGTGATGTTTGTTGATGTTATGCATTTCGAGTAAGTTATGTGTAAGTGAGTTTTCTCCTTAATTACATTCATTTGGAAAGAGTGTGTGACATCACAAGTAGTAGTAGTAGTAAAAAAAATTAGTGGAATGGAGCATAAAATGCACCCACTAGTAAAAAAAAATTGATAAAAATGTGTGTCTAAAAATGCCATGAGAAATGTGAGTTAGTGCGTGTGCTTAATCCTTGTCCCAATGGCTACTCTTGTTCTTAGAAATCCTAGGTTTGAAGAATGAACATTTTAGCTAGATAGCTTGGTTAGCACCTTAACTTTATTTTTTTGATTTTGTTCTTAATAAATTGGGATAATTTGTTAAACTTATTGCTTATGTTATGAAATTTATCTTCTCTATTATTATTGAGCATTGGAAGATTAGTTATTAACTATCTTTTTCTTAAACTTCTTTCATAGTTAAGATGACTTGTTGGGATAACTACATTTATTTTGGAGAAAATAAAGTTTTTGTTGTTTTTCGTACTTAGATCCTTGTTTCTTACTTGAGGGAAAGCAAGTTCTAAGTGTGGGAGAATTTGTTGGTATGCAAAATAACATAGTCATTTAGGATCATTATATTGACTTTTTCTTAGTTTTCATTTGCATTTGCTTGATTATTGCATTGTTATTGTTATTTTTGTTATTTTTATCTTATTTTTGTGTTTTGTAGGTTCTTAGGTTTAATTCATGCTTGGAAGTGCATTTGGATGCTCTAGATTAAAGAATGGTGCAAGAAAAGCTAAAGGAAGAATGAAAAGAAGTGTGCCGAGTCGTTACAAGGATGGTGAGTCGTGCAGAGCCTCCTGGTGCCGAGTCAAGCCTGGTACCGAGTCGGCACAATCATACTTTTTGCAAAGAGTTGCAACTTTCTAGTTTTGAGCAGTTTGTGTATTTTGGCTATAACTTCCTCTACAGACCTTCAAATGAAAGATAATTCAAAGGGATACAACTTTTATGAAGAGACATTCTGGAGATAACGTCATTTTAATGGATAAAAATACCCTTGAAGTTACCGCATTTTAATGGATAATGACATAAGAGTGCTTGTAGACTCTAGATGGAAATACCCTTATTTGACAACGAGAGTTGCTCTTAAGGATTTTTAGTTACATTCTCTAATCATTACATATGTTTATGTGTTTATTACTTTTTATAGTTGTTTAATTAATTTTAAATTGTGGTTCTAATAAACCTTACTTGAATTTGTTGTTAGTATATTTAGATTAGTTAGTGTAATTTGTAATTCTTAGTAATTTTAGAATAGTTAGAACAATTCAATATCTTCTTTTATATCATTTTCCTATCCATCTAAGTATCTATTCGATTAATATAAAATTGCTCCAAATTCCCTAGTGTTCGACACCCTACTTGCTATATACTTAGTCTTAGTGACTAGGGTATTTAATTTGACCCACATCACTTGTGCACTACTCTACCATTTGGCTCGACACTATTAGTATGCATAGGCGGTTCGATCAGCTGGTTCGGGCCTTCATTTTCTATCTGCTTGGCACCACACTATTCTGTGATATTATGAGCTCCATTGACTTGATGTTCCTGATGCCACTGTGAGATCTAGACCTTGTCTTTTCTTTTGATTGAGGATCAGCAACCCTAGCATATCTCTACTAGAGCATGGATGAGTTTGTCCATGGAGCCAAGAGATTTTTCGGGTTCTAGCATGCTACTCAGGTACCTTTTTTTTGCATTATGTGTCCTGAGATTGTGAATTTTATACGTTTAGGGGCTACAGGTCAGACTGATCAAAGGGGTTATGCCCGTGAGTGCTAGGGCTTTCCCGGTGTTAGGCAGATGGGGCACCAGCATGACAGTTAGATGGGACCTGGTGATCATCCATGTTCATCATACTCGCCTCAACACCCTGGCTTGGGATAAGGTATGCCTGTAAGAAAAAATTAGATTAATTAGTAATACATGGTTACACTCAAAGTCTTACATGATTTTCTCATTTTATTAGGTTGAGTCTGATCCATAGGGTCCTCCGGAGGGCTGGTCTGTAGCTATGGTCCGTTTTGGGCCTTTAGCTATCAAGAGAGTTCTGCTCAGAGGTCCCTTCAACCGAATGTGGTAGCTCGGTGAGCACGTTTGGGACTAGCACTTAGGGCCTGATCAGAGGAGAGTGCCCATGTCCCCTCCTCCTTACATGTTCTGGACCTATCAACTTATGGGCATTGACTTGGAGAGGTCATTGAGAGGGAAGATTAGTGATCGACTGTTTGCCTATACTTTCGTTCGTTATAGGGTCTTCATTCAGGCCGACCTATTATAGCAGATCCCTGTACCCAATCTCATCTCATAGGTATGCTTTAAATTCTTTGTGATTGCCTTATTTGATACTCACTAGATTTTCTAACTTGCTTTCTTATAACTTCTTGTTAGAGGAGTTGGTCCTAGGGTTCGATCTCCTCCTTTTAGGGAGCAACTTATCCAATGAGTGCGGGTCAGCTCTCCCACTACTGATGTTGGTCCCAGTACCTCCCAAGCTCATGCAGTTCTTAGTCCTGATGTCCTATAGCCATAGAGAGTTTCTAGTTCTTCACGGACTCAGGCGTCTTCTAGTTCGAGTCCACAGTTCCTTGCTGGGTCTTTCTCACATATGACATACCTACTCAAAGGTTCTGGGCCTCTCCTAGCAACATGTCCCGCTAATTTCTAACATTATATGAGGGTTTATCACCTATGTGTGCTCCTCCTGTAGCTACTTACATGAGTTTTGCTAACTTTTTTTTTATTACTAAAAAAACTATTATTACTAACACCACATATATACATGTGTATGTGCAGATTCCTAGAGAGTAAGGTTTAGTTATACAGGTTGGTAGAGGCCATTCATGATGCTGATGGCCAGGAGGCTAGCGGTGTACATGTGGATATGGACCAGAAGGAGGATGGGGATGATGATAATAATGGTGTTGATCAGAGGAATGATGAAAAGACCGAGGATGACTAGTGTAGATTAGGCTTTCAGTTATATCTATGATGTTAGAGTGTAGGCAAACATTATTCTTCATCCTAACATTGTATACACATTTTTCAGATTTATAATATTGCATTTTCCTCCATTTTTTCTTCCAACAATGATGTGCTTTCATTACACCATAATAATATTTCATTCTATAATTAGTTATGACTGATTACCTACTTACTTTTTAAACAAAACACTATTTACATGCTTCAAACTGGGGATCGAGGCGCCATTTTAGTGAAGAGGCGTCGCCTTTTTACCTACTGAGGCGGCGCCTTGTCTTTAAGGCAGTGCCTCTTCAATAAAGCGTTGCCTCTTCAATAAGGCTTCACTTTAGTAGGTTAAAGTGGTGATGCTTTTGCCTTTACTTGATAAGGTGGTACCTCTTTGGTGAGCCGGCGCCTTAGTGGGTCATTCTTGCACATATTTCCTTGTAAATCTCCCTAATTCTTTATAAAAACCCTAATATTCAACATCTTTCATAACCTATGGCCTGAAACCCTAGAAGAGCCCTCAAAAGATGACTGAAAACAATTTAAAGATGTTCCATCCTATTTTGCAGAGCATGAATGGGGAAGATTGGCTAAGATAAAACTCTTTTCAGCTTTTTGCCCTTCGATCCCTTCATTTACGCAAGATCAATTACCCCTTTTTGCATACTGTGGCTCAGTTTTGGGATCCTAAGAACCATATATTTTGCTTCAACAACTTCAAGATTTGCCCCTTGTCTGAAGAATTTGAGGCGATCTTGGGTTAGCAAGATGATTCATCTAAGTAAATTACAGTTCTATAATTTGGCAACCTAAATTCAAAAGTCATGCAACAACAGATGGCTCAGTTATTCAACATCCCTCCTCAATCTTCTCTTGCGCATGTTTCTATGGATGGGATCATCTTAGATTCATTCCTGAAGGTTGTTGTGTCCGTTAATAGCAAAAGAAGTTTACTGGCCTCGCATGATTGCTCTTTATTTGTATGCCCAGTTCCTATTGGTTTCCAACTTTGGAGATTGTGATTTCCAAGTGATGAATATTCTGGATCAGGTAGAATCGAATTACAACCCCATGCTTGTCATTCTTGCTGAAACCCTCATCGGTTTGGATAATCTGTTTGGGACACATCACTTCACAGGGAGTCCAATGCTGTTAGAGGTAAGATTTTTTTTCTTTCTTTTTTTCTTTTTTTATTTTATTTTAATTATTATTTTTTTAAGATTTGGCTTCAGAAAAAATTGAATATGTTGTCTCCTCTATAAGACTTTGTAAAGTAAAAGGTGAAGCATGTTCGGACTCGAGCCTTACAGAAGCTCCCTGTTGATCTGAAGGAATAGTTGGCCAGCTTCCTGAGACTGGAGTACAATGGATGTGTCCCTGGTGGAATATTCAGCACGTAACCATTCGAACATATACCCATTATATTCTTTTGGTCGATTTTCATTACTACTAGCCTGCATATGGATTTCAGCCTGGACATCTGACTCATAATTTTTTGGAGAATCTATTAGCAACCTGGCCACGTCGCACCATTCGACGAGGCATATCTCATGAAAGAGATATCATTACAGATGATAACTACAATAGTTGGATACAGTTGCAATAAACAGAAAAAGATGAGTTTATTAGGAATTATGAGACTAGGGAGCTTTATAGGGCTGGTGTTCAAGAGTTAAGAAAGAACAAAAGGAAGAGATTTATTTTATTCTTCAGTTTTAGCAGTTTAGTCAGTTTTTGCTTAGCTTGTTTAATGCTTTTCCCTTTTGGTTAGTTTAGTTATAATGAGCATTTTATGCAATATTTGACAAAAATAAAGGCAATCCAATTCATTTAATTTAGGCACAATTGCACATACAAATTGCTTCTGATATTTTTCCTGTTGTTGGATGGCTTGCCCTTGTAAGTTTTCCAACCAACTATTTTATTCTCTCTCTCCTTTTATTTATCCTTAATTTTTGCCTAGGTCGCCCTTCTTTGTGGAGTTTTCAACCTAGCAGAATTTTTTTTGTCTCTAATTTTTGCCTAGACAGCCTCTTTTCGAGGTTTTCTCCTTAGCGAGACCTTACAGAAAGTATTTCTTGAGCTTGTCTATGTTGATGGGCTCCCTGAACTCTTTCTTTTCCAAGTCTGATAAAATGGCTGCACTTTTTGAGAAAATTTTCTTCACCAAGTAAGGCCCTTCCTAATTTGGTTTAAACTTTCCCTTTAGATCATTAAGGATTGGCTTTGTATGCTTTAATACCAAGTCACCTTCTTTTATCTTCCCTAACTTTATTTTATTATTGTAGGCTCTAGCTATTCTCTTTTAATACAATTGTCAGTGATACATGGCTTTCAACCTACTCTCATCTAACAGCGTTAATTATGCCAATCTGCTCTCAACCTACTAATATTCTGGAATCTTTATTTCTAATAAAACCCTTAAAGATTAAATTTCCACCTCAAGTGGTAGTACTGCTTTACACCTAAATACTAATGAGTAAGGTGTGATCCCAATAGATGTTCTTGTAGTCGTCTTGTATCCCCACAATGCATACTATAAATAATTGGCCCAATCCCTATATTTCTCCATCATTTTTGCCAAAATCTGCTTAATATTTTTATTTGCAACTTCGACTATGCCGTTGGCTTAAGGTCGGTATAGGGATGACCGGTGATGCTCTATTTTATAATGGTATAGTGTAGCAGTTTCTAATTAAAATTAGACCCCGTGATAAGTGACAACATGATGCAGCAAGCCATATCTACAAATTATATACTTTTCTATAAATCTTGCCATTTATTTTGATCCCACTGAAGTATACGACTCTGCCTCAACACACTTGGAGAAGTAATTAATGGCTACAATAAAATATCAGTTTCCATTAGATGTTGTCAACTTTATTTATCCTATTATGTCAATTCCTCAAGCTGTAAAGGGCCATGGGGATGTCATTCCCTGAAGCTCTATCGAAGGCAAATGGCTAACATCTTCATAAGCCTGATAGTTATAGTATTTCTTCACAAACTTCACACAGTTTGATTCTATTGTCAGCCAAAAATATCCTTGTCAAGTTATCTTCTTAGCCAACATCGTTCTATTCAAACGGGGGCCACAGACACATGCATGTACCATTTTCATGATCCTTTCAGCTTCCTCTTTATCCACACATCGTAAATGCACTCCGATTGGCATCCTCTTAAACAATATCTCGTTATGAATGACGAACTGTCTTGACAACATCCTCAGGGACATCCTTTCCTTTTTATCTACATCTTCAAGAAACTAGCCCATTTACAAGTCATAAAACCACGGTTTGCTAGGTTCCAGCGTCATTACCCTTATTTCTTCATAACATGGAGTCCTAGACCTTGCTAAGATAAAAGGATTAGCTGCAGTCTATTTACCATCTTACCACATTGAAGCTAAAGTAGCCAGAGCATCCGTAACTTGATTATCTTCTCGAGGTAAATGAACAAATTTTCACTGACTAAATGAAAGGGTGATGGTAGCTAAGAAATCCCAATATAACTTTAACTTGTCCTCTCTAACTTCCCATTCCTTGGAAACCTGCTTTACCACCAACATCGAGTCACCATATACTGTAACCTCTTATACCCCCATGCTACATAATGCCTCTAACCTGAAAATGTAACCTCGTATTATGCTTAATTGTTTGTTACCTCAAACTCAAGCCTCTTTGCCATCAGAATCATCTTACATTCTGGAGTGACCAAGATTATTCCAATACATGCCCTCTTATTATTGACTGCTCCATCAAAATACATGTGCCATCCCTGTACCTTAATTTCCCCTAAGTTCTCATTTAGAAACTCCAATTCCCATTCATGATCATCATCCATCGGATTATGTGCCAAAAATTCTTCTACTGCCCTTCCTTTGATCACTTTCTTTGACAAGTACTCAATGTTGAACTAAGTGAGCAGTACCAACCATTGAGCTAACTTTCCTATGAGATAAGGAATTTTCTGGAGGTACTTTAGAGGGTCATGTTTGACACTACTTGTACTCTATAAGATTGAAAGTAGTGTCGGAGCTTCTTGGTTGCCCAAATAACCGCTAAGCATGTCTTCTCTACCAAATTATAGTTGGCTTTATAAGGCAGGAACTTCTTACTCAAATAATACACCACATGTTCTGTACCACTTTCATTTTCCTGTGCCACATTGCTCCTACTACTTCTTTTTCTATAGCTAAGTATAATATCAACGGCTTTCCTAGTCTCGGGGGCTACAATACAGGTGGCATTATTAGGTAATTCTTTATGGTTTTAAAATCCTACTAACACATGCCATCCTACACCACTGGCTGGTCCTTCCTGAGTAGCTTAAAGATCAGCTCGCATATCGTGGTCAATTTAGCTATGAACCGGCTGATGTATTGCAGGCGACTTATAAACCCTCTCACTTCCTTCTCCATTCTGGGTACAGGCATCTCACTGATGGCTTTCACTTTATCTGGATCAACTTCTATTCCCTTCTAGCTAACTATATATCCCAGCAGTTTACTTGAGGCTACCCTGAACACACACTTCTTAGGATTCAATCTCAAGTTATACTTTTCAGCTCTCTTTAGAAATTTGTCTAGAGCTTCAAAGTGCCCTTCCCTAGTCTGGAAATTGACCATCATGTCATCCACGTATACTTCAATCTCTTTATGGATCATATCATACAGTAGTGTAGTGGCCATCCTTTGGTACATTACTCCAGCATTTTTTAGCCTAAACGGCATCACCAAGTAGTAATAAATCCCCCATTCAGTTATAAATGACATCTTCAACTTGTCTACCTCAGCCATCATGATCTAGTTATAACCTGAGAATCTATCCATAAATGAGTACATTGCGTTCGAAGCTGCACTATCCACTAATATGTCTATATGGGGTAATGGGAAATCGACTTTCGGACATGCCTTATTCAAATCCCAGTAGTCAACACACATTCTAACCCTTCCATCCTTCTTAGGTACTAGAACTATATTGGCGAGCCACCTTGTGTCATCAACTACTTCAAGGAATCTTACTTTCCAGTGCTTTTCAACTTCTTCTTTGATCAGGAGTGCCCATTCCAGACTCAATCTTCTTTTCTTCTATTTAACTGGCATGATATGAGGGTACGTAAGAATCTTGTGCTCTGCAATCTCTTAATCTATCCCCGGCATATCCTCATAACCCCAAGAAAATATTTTATCTTTTTCTTAATATTTCATTTATTCTTTCTCTCTCGTCAGGAGTAAGGTCAGAAGCAATTAATATGTTTTTAAGATTTTCAATTGTGCCTAAATTAAATATTTCAGTTTGTACAGAATTAATTTTAAATATATGTATGAAATGCTCATCATAAGGAGAATAACCATTAGGAAAAACATCATATAAGTAAGCAAAATCTTATTTTATTGCATCAACTTTAGAATAAAATAAGTCATTAATCTCAAAAAGTCCAGCTAGAGAAACATCATAGTCATCATCATAAAAAACATCCATAATGGAATTTTGAATGAAAGTTTCCAGATCCATAGTACCAGTCTCATCCTCAGCATCCTTTTTTGTAATAGTAGCATTTTTTCCAACGGCAGCATCTTTCTTAGTGGCAGCATTTGCCTCAGTAGCAGCATCTTTCCCTTCTGGCCCCACTATCAACTTTTCTATTTTAATCACTTTTGGAATATGTACAGCAGCTTTTTCTTTACCTATATTCATCTCAGCGAAGTATTCAACAAATATCTCAAATTTAGGGATCTCTTTGTCAGCCAGGAATAATGGTTCAGGTGTACCAGCATAAGGGAGAGAATTACCACCATACCTCAAGATTGGTATCTTGAGTTCCACAAACTCTAGCGGTCCGTTCTAATTCTTCCCCAGCCCTAACCCTAACCCTAGCACAAAATTCATTCCTCTTATCATGTTCACTATTCTTTCATCCATGGAATCCTTGTAGAGCATGCACAACTCGAAGCTTAGACTCAGGGGGATTTCTTTAGGAGCCAATTTCAAAGCCATAATAGCAACCTCAATCTCAATAGCAATGGTAACCACTTTCCCCTCATGCAAAAATTTAATCTTCTGATGGATAGTAGAGGGAACTCCACCTAATGGATAAACTCAGAGTCTTCCAAGCAACACTGTACAAGTCACTTGTATGTCAATCACATGCAAAGTAACCCAAGCTTCGATAGGTCTAGTTTTAACCAAAGCTATAAAGGTGCCTTCCATAGATCTTTTGGTATCATTATATGCCTTTATAATCACATCTGAAGATTGTAGATCATCGGTGGTAAGTCCAAGCCTGGGTAAAATTTTTAAGGGGTAGACATTGATTACAGATCCATTACCTACCATCACATAATAAGTTATCTTCCCTTTTTATTTCAGCCTTGATGAATAGTGCCTTATGATGATCTCTGCTTTCCAAAGGCAAGTCTTTATTGTTGGGTTACGGGCAGAATATCCCAATCGAATTAGAACATAAACGCAGCGGAAATTAAAATTTTATAACCCTTAACCCACCAAGGATCACATGTGTTTCATAAAAATCGAAGGAAAGGTAAACGAAACTTACCTCTTGTAGATCTATTCGTCAAATCTTCAGATACTACGTATTGGTTTATTCGGATCTTCAAAGGT